>CM055901.1:34031115-34221115 GCA_029582155.1 Panopea generosa | reverse complement strand
ACAGTTACAAGAGATTTATTTAACAAAACACCACATTGCCAGGTTAAACATGGTAAAACAATAGTATAAGTGAGTCAAATCGGATATAACCTATACATTGATAAATAAACAATGATTAATTTTGATATTTGTTGATACCGAATTGGAATGCTTTAATCTTGATAACACAAATAAGTCAATGACCATAACAATGCCGTACAGATAAATGTGTTCAATGTTAACTAATATTTGTCTTTACTACATTCAATACTTTCCAAACAATAAAAAAAAAATTAAAGTAAATATTTAATGCAATATTAAAGCAAATTATTGTTTTATGGGTGCTTGTCAGAATAATTATTCTGGAATCTCAGTTAATATTTCTTTGTCATACAAATAAAACAATAAAAATAAGTGTTGCATTCTCCCCAGGCGCGGATTTAATTAGATGCAGAATATGAAACACGCAAATCACACAATCATGAATTTCACTTTCAAATACATTTTGGTGAATGAAGCTTAAAATTGAACTATAAATCAGAAGGTTTTTAACATATAGATATTAAGCTTTCTATTTTAACACAGATTAACACTAACTCTGCTTGCATTATTTAAGCCTGGATAAGTATAACACTCTTGAAATATGGATAAAACCTGCTTACAATGAAGAAAACAAAATGAAAAAAATAACGCGTTCAGTAGCTATTATTATAAAGTGTTGATTTATATTTTTCAAATAAATCCATTTACTCCTGCGAACATGTTTGTCAACATGAAGGGATATATCACAGCTTTGTTATATAAATGACAAAACGTCATGAATGTAATCAGAGTATATTAATAAATACAGACTCCCCAAAACAAACATTCAAGCTATGTCCTTTCATTAAAGGCACACTCTCTCGAAATCCACACAGTCTTTGTTTCTATTCATATTTAAAACGATTCAATAACTGAATGATGCAAAATAAGATATATTGTGGTCATCTGGTCTTAACAATCTTCCTGCTCTTGCTTTACAAATGACACTGCCATATTGTCCAGCTGACTTCCTCTGAACTTTGTTATTCCAAAATAAACTCCTAGCGCTAGCAGAATTCCCATAGCTAGCATCCCAAACGCTAAGCCAGCCATGGCACCTGTAAATATACATAGTTATTAATTTGCACGTGCTCTGTACTTTGATAGCCCGAAATAAACTCCTGCTACGATGAGAAATCCTAGAACAAGCATTCCAAATGCTATTCCGGCCATCGCACCTGGAAATAAACACGCATGTTTTATTACATTATTTTTTTTTTATGAATCAGTGATTCTTACGCACCGGGACAAGAAAAAAACACCATTAATCTATAAGTGAATCACCATATCTCACATTTTTGATATTTGAATTTTAAAGCTATTAGGCATGTTTGTGCTATTCCATTTCATCGATTTCTTAGGTTGAACTTGACCTATTTCTTTCTTGTCACACAAATATCGCATGACGTGTTTAATTATACATAAAATTAAATGTTGTTATGTAAAGTAACGTATCGACAGTATTTAGTATTCAGACACATTGTTCACATCATTCTCAGCGTTAGTATGCAAATGAACGCTTATTTTTATTTAATGACATATAATGAAATATTCGCGCTAATGAATTAGTCATTCGTTTTTTTTTTCACCTGGTATATGGTGTGATGTTTAATGTTCTTGTATAAGCTCTAAACAAAATAGAGAGCTTGATTTAATAGGAAACCGCTTTACCGTGTTTTTTAGATAATACAAAATGTGAAAATCTGGATGGATAAAAAATTAGGTTGAATACATAAAAAAAAACACGCGGGAAACTTAAATTATCAACGCGAATGCCACCGCTGTACATGTATTAGCAATGCCATTTTACTAACTGTGTTTTAACTAGTGACAGAAGTACTATTACAAACACGACGATATGCGCAACTAGACTTCATATTAATATTCGATAGCAAGTTTAGCTATAATCCGTTCAGAAATTTAGAAGGAGAAGTGCTGACCAAAATTACGACTAAAATAATTGCTACTCCGTCAACTTCGCTGGGGTATAAAGCAATTGTACAGCAGTTTGGCCAAGACGGATTGAGAAGTGCAGGAGTAGTGCTTACACCATTAATAATATATATATTATCAGAGAAATTCCGCCAAAAATCATTGCACCGGAATATTCAAGGAACTCTGCCAAAACTCAATTGACAGAACGCAACTTTGATATGCAAAACTCGAATTAATACTGGTACTCCCAAGAAAGTTTGGCTGAAATCGGTTGAAAAGCTATCAAAAATGTTTGGCTAAAATCGGTTGAAGAGCTAACAAGAAAGTTCGCCATACCCACGTAACTTAATCATTAACAACTTTATGCGAAACTAGATTTCATACTAATGCTACATAACATGTTTGGTCACAAATTGGAAGGGAATTTAGGAGGAGTGTATCACACGGCCGTGGATCGAACCTTCCGCATGAAAATGAACGCTGTACCACAGGATCACCACTGCAGTTTAAACATGATAGGGAATATACAAATGTGCTTCCTCATGAACAAAAATCTCTTACAATATCCAACTGGTTACAAAAATGATAGTAAAAATTGATAAAATTTTTATGTGTCCTCATAAAAAAAATGCTTAAATATCAAACTGGTTACAAAAATGATGGGAATCGATAAAATTTATGTTTCCTCATAAAAAATATGCTTAAATAACTGGTTGCTAAAATGATAAGGAATTGATAAAATGTATATGTTTTCCTCATAAAAAAATATGTTTACATATCTAAATTATTACACAGATGATAGGGAATTTATGAATGTGTTTCCTCGTGATTTCTTTTTGATACCTCAGATTACATAAATATTACATCAACATAAAATAATGTATCATATCCAAATGAAACGTTTGGATAATTTTACTATTTTTGTATTGTTTGATATGTTGCATAAATAAAAACATAAACAAAAATCGAAGAATTAAAATGTCCCTGTCCCGAATGGCCATTTTCATAGTGACCAAGACTGTAATGCTTGACCACATTGACGTAAGTAGAGATACGTCTTTGACACATATCCCGTTTAAAACTGAAACTAAAATGTATTTATTTCCGAATGCTCCTTAGTTGACGAGATATAAACTTATATGTTCCATATGCAAAGTAAGGAAACACCGAACCTCGTTACATGTAAGTTCATATCTCGTGAATGATCAATGAATGAAGGTTATTTCTTATATTTATATTATAAATGCACCCAGTCCATACATCGTCGAATACCCAATGGTATTCCATTACGATACTCTTCAATCATCACCCGTGGGATATTACGCTTGCTGCCAATCCATGGAAGCATATGATTGGTTCCTTCACGTTTTCATGAAGCAAAATTTATCCAATCACATCGCTCGTTTTATACAGCGTTTGACTCACTATCGTTTTTGGCTATGATCGCGGCCATATTGTTTGATTTTGCTACTTTTAGGACACGCATTATCGTTTTTGGCCATGATCGCGGCCATATTGTTTGATTTTGCTACTTTTAGGACTCCCATCAAAGAGTAGTCATTTTGCAAACGCCATTTTGTTTGGACGTTGATATTCTATTATGTTCAAATAAAAAATGTGAAGCTGGCGTAATTTCCCCCAAGTGATGGATGGAGAGTATCGGAATTGTTACCCGGCAGAATCCGACGTTGAGTCCATACTAACATGTCCTACTTAACAATTATCCAGCACCGTTTAAGATCTCACATAAGAATTGCTTCCCTTACATGACGATAGCAAGATTATTGCGCCCAATAATTTTGAGCTGTATAAATCGGTTGGGAATTATTTTTGTTGAAAATGTATAGAGTTTTCATATTTTTTGTATATATGAGAGCACTTGGACCACTTTCATGAGTTTCCTCTAGTTTGGATAGCATTGGTAATGTTTGATGAAGCTATAACAGTTTGAAACCAATGGGCTGAATTCCAACGGTAGAAACGGAAACCAGATTCATTATAACCTATCGTAATATAACTCTATATAGTTTCACTGAAGGCGTTACCTCATGATTGTAAATATTTTATATTAATCATTCATGTAACAAAATATTTTCAACATATTGGTTTATATGCAAAGTTTAAGAGAAACAACTCACCGCCGGAATATCCTGAATTGTTTGGTGGCAAGCTATAGTACTTGGAGGGATTGTTTATATAAGCGGTGCCGTCCGGAAATTGTTCCCCTACAAAAAGAAAATGTTTACAAAAATGAATCTACATCATTGAAAAGTACGTGTTCTACTGTACGTCTTTTTTTTGAGTTTTGCAAGGGCTTAAAACTTTAAAAACATCAACAAACAAACAATAAACAATGTGCGCAAAGATATACAATCAAACATATGTAAGCGGCCATTTCTACTAAGCAACCACCTGTCTTAAGCAACCATATTTTCTATTTCCCATTTCTATGCTTTCAGAGTAAATTAAATTTTCTCTTTCCCTTGATTGACTGCTTAAGATATGTAATATGACTGTAATATTGAATTGGAACAACCACCACAACAGCATACATGTTTTGCTTAAATGTATCTTACTAATGCGCCTAGGTTTGTCAAGATGAAGAAAAAATTGGCTCAACAAAGGACATAGCATTCCGAATACACATCACAACGAAATACAAACGTTACAAATACAAAACAATGCATTGAATTATTAATAAAGACATGTCAGTCATACAGCATTAATCATAATAGCGGGAACTGCCACGATATGGTAAGCAATACCGCTAATAAGGAGAATGAACATGTCGGTCACCATACCAATGTCAACTATTTGTTATCACCTGCTATTTCCGTATCTCCATACCAACTACATATTCTATCTAAAAGGAATGAAAGTGACCCATACATTTTTATCATATCGATCAATTTTAACATAGAATTTCGTAAGGGATGCTAGATCGTTGTTATGTATAAACGGCACTTAGCTAAACGCTTTGTAAAGCCACATTTTCAATTCGTGCTATTTAGGATTAAACGCATGTGATGTAAAGGTTTGCTTTACAGTTGACCTTACGCCGGCTGTCAATCAAAGTCGACAGTCCAATCAACGGTCGATATTTGTTGCTACACCCCATTTTCCTTAGACAAACAAACGATGTCTAAGTAGACAATACATTATATATACTAATATCGTTCTCGCGTCAGGTAAATTGGTAAAACATGGTAATTTTTTTATCTAAAATACAGCAACATTGATAATGAAAAATGTAGAAGCATTAGAAAATACTGAACGATGTAACGTTGTACTAAACAGAACATTAAGGAAACTGCCATTTATACAACTGGAACAAGAGATGTTGTGCTTTGGCACATATTTTTTTAGTATATGCTGTAAGCTTCTTTGAGATTAAAACGTTTGAGAATATAGTAATGCGTAGAGGTGTTAATAAGATATAATGAAATTGATATTGTCTCTTGCGTAATTTATTTAAAGCTTCATTCGATTTTTCATAGCCCGAAACAAATTGATACCAGATTTCCTATACCACTTTTCACAAGACCGCTTAGAATAATCTTTGTTATAAGCGAGGTCAAATGTATTACGACAGTACGATAGTAATGCATGGACAGAAGTTTGGAATCAAGAATACAATAGGGAGATTAGATCTTTCATCTCTTTTATAACTGCTATATAAATACAGCGACCAACTTTATATCAGCCGTTTTTTATTGGCTAAGAGGTCGCAAGGTTTGCGAACTAGCGTATTTTAACTGGTTTGTGCATAATCTGTTATTTTTCCGCTGGAAATAGTAAATATCATTTTATAGTGTTCGATATGTTCGTATTATTTCAAATAATATTCGCTTTCGTATTTGTGTATGTATACATAGGTGTGTTTGCTGATATATGCAATTATAAAACATATGTACGTATTTATGAATGTGCAAAACCTATACATACTATTATATACGTCGCACCATAAGTTTGACTCTGTGGTAAGTTGACCTATATTCTTCATGGACGCCGTACTGAGTCGACACTCGGTCGTGTTTCCACAATAACCAAAGCTGGCACAACTAGCCGACTCCATGTCAACACACAACTTGGCACACTGGTCCACAGGACACTCCGCTCACTATTCTGTCTGCAGTGTTAGTTAGTCGCATTCTTTTCGACTGCCTGAAGTCTGCTAAGTATTTACCTGTCAAAACGAGTTATTTTTATTTATATAATACTTTTCGAGTAGACTGTTATAACGACTCTCTCTCCCCCCACTTGGGACTGTTTCAAAGCAGTGACACAAGAGCACGCTGATTGGTCAGTTGCTTCAGCGGAAGATGAATGACGTCACAATTTAGTAAACGCATTAGCGTTCTTTGAATAGTGGGACAGACGTGAATTTCTCTGCTTTTTTCATTTTGGTATAACAGACCTGCATATGGAGATACAAGGTATTGAGATGAATTAACATTTAGAGATAGAACTATTGAGAGAAAAACTTGAAATAAACAATTTTCACACGGTCAGCTTTATATGATACATGTTTTTGACGCTAGTTTCACATACTGCAATACTATTTGCATTACAGTTTTGTGTTTCAATCATTTGCTGTCAAAGTTTTCAATATATGCGTATATATATTGCCATTAATCTTAGTTTGAATTAATTACTTACGTGAGTAATGGTTGCACATTGTTGACGACTGTTTGTCGGCTTCTGGTGCGTCGTAATAGTGGGTTTTACCGAGATAGCAGGTTGATATGTCGTCACAATAGTCGAATGACTTGCAGTTGAAACTGTTGTAGTTGGTACACAATTTGGCACACTCGTCAGCGCTGAAAATGTTCTGGTAAATTGTGTTAGACGTCGACAACACGGTTAAGCCCTTCAACATTTGGTACCCGGATGTGTATTTCCCTAGATGAAATGAAAATAGCACATGTTATTGAATAACAAGAAGTATAGCAGCAAATTGCGATAAGAACTGGCGTAACACTTTCTGTTAAAGTAAGAAGCCTTCACACAAACAAACAACTGCAAATGACAGGGTGTAATGATTTACAATGTCTAACTCGAAAAATAATGAATTTTCATAATAGATATGGTACTTAATTTGAAATTGTTGTTATATGTATCCTTCATTATTTAATATTTGAACAAGACATAGGCGTTCGTCAGGGTGCAGCTATGAAAGGACAAACTATCCAGTTATAGATTTAAAGAGAATATATTGTAGAGACGATGATGTGCATTGTAAACTTACTGCTGTATAGATCCACCATTTGGGAGTTCTTAACAACACCTGGGCGCTCGTCAGGGTGCAATTTCGAAAGGACACAATACCCGGTGCTAAACTGGAAAGTGAAAGAGTTGCAGACCCAACCCTCCTGTTTGATACAGGCAGAAGCGCAGTCGTCGATAGCTATTCCAGTCAAGACGAGAGAGTCATAACCGGGAATGTCTTTGTTGATTTGGACATTGAACTGGTTCATCAGGGTTTCTGGAGAAACAGTCAATATATCAGATAATTTCTTTCAAGAACAGCCGTGTACATGTAACTGGAAATGACCGATATCACTTTAAGTAAACGATTTTTAAACATACCATAGAAAAGAATTGTGACAAAGACTATCAACTATCGAATACATTGTGTTTTGAATGGGGTTTCACGCAGTTTCTCGGAATGAATCTGAGTAGAATCAGCGTCCTTTCACAAGTAACTGGAAAAGTTTCTTACTTAAGCTTTTTTGAGGCGACTCGAACCTACGATCTAAGCGGCGAGGTGCAGGTGATCTTGAGACGGTGCCTTAGACCACTCAGCCATGGATGACACCACTAAGAATTTGTTCAAAGATCAATAAAACTGAAAAAAGACTTTAATTGTCATGATTATTTTTTATTTCGCAAACACAATTTGAACACAGAGTAAGGGTTTATATTATGGTAATTTTAAACAGAAAAGAAAAAAAGTAGCAGCCGTTTTATCAAACATAGAGTCTTGTGATTATTGGTCGTATCTACCAACCAATCTTGAGAGTATTCTTAGATTTGAGCTTGAAAATCCAAATTTCAATCACAAATATTAGATAATTTCAGGAATGCAAGTAGTATTATGTGCACAACAAAATATAGCAACAAGCCGGCGATATACTCGTGCATGGTGATGACAACGCTGAATATTGGTTCAGGTGAGACATGTATACATAAGAAAACAAAGTATTGTAAAGGGGATACATTGCAATACATCTCATGTTTAGAAAGGGCGATTAACTTTATTGGTGGAAGAATACCTCATATGAATCTACTAGCAAACAACAAAACATAAAAACACTTACGTGTGGGGAGCTGACGTTGTGTATTCTGGATAACATTGGCATCGATTGTTTGAGCAGTGTATTTCTGCATCTGAAACGTATGTTGGAAACAATAGCTATGCGTGTAATGATACGTGTTCAAACGCAACTACGATTTATCCTTATTAAGGATACGATTTTGCAAAGTGTAAACTATGCATACATGGTTAATGTTGCTAGGAGCGTCTGAGAATTGACGACCTGGTCTCTCTGACCACTGGTAACGTGATATTGTTTTTTCAAAGTTAATACAAAGTTGTCTTTATTTTTAACATCGTTAGCTTGTCTAAAGAAAATAACGTTGAAGTAACCAATATCGATCGCTGATTGGATTATCGACTTTGATTGACAGCCTGCGCCAGGTCAGTTAATACAATTAACTAAAAAACTTGACAAAACTCTATTCAATGAACAAATGCAATACAAACTCTTTGCGAGAAAAAATGAAATTATTGTTTTTAAAGAAAATGAACCGGAACTTTGCTTAGAAAACAATCTATCATTCCAAAGCAACTCCTTAAAATTACTTAAAACGCTCAAAACAAGCTATGTTGTCGTGACTAAAAATTTTAATTAAATTTATGTTCTGATTGTGTAAACATATATCATTTCAATAGATCTTGAAATTGGTTCCGACAAAAGGTTTTGCCAACATTATATGAGGCCTTCTGTTCTTACATATTAAACATACACATTACGACAATACAACGGTTTTGTCGAAATGGAAGTCAAAAAGGAAAAAAAGTATGTTAAAAAAAGAGAAAGACTTAATATAAATAAAAAAAAATATCGACATTAGCTCACTCGGTTACGTGTCTGACTATCAACCAGGAGTCGTGAGTTCAAATCCCCCGCCCGGCAACAGTCTCCGTGATGATTGATATACAACATTGTGTCTCATTATCATTCGTCTCTCACCTCTGATTCAAGTGGGAAAGTTATCAGTTACTTGCGGAGATGGGGTGTGCTCGAATACTGGTTTATCTCAGGAAATATTGGTTAGGTTAACTGATCGTCTGTAAGCCATCAATGGCATAAAAATGACGCTAAATATTCAATCAATCAATATAAATAAAAAAAAATATCGACATTTGATATTATTGTATTGTCAGAAATTATAACATTTTCTGCATGTTTTAAGCCAATCTTGCGTTAATTTAGATGAATATTAAAATATAATAAATAACTATTAGTTTACGTTGAATTTGCCATGAATCAACAGAAGGGAAGAAGATATAATATCAATGTTTATATAGACATTGATATTAGTTTACGTTAAACTTTACAATGTTTTGTCATGCGAAACGCACCACTAAACTATAATATTTAGAACTGTGTGGACATGCCTGAGATTATTACGTTTTATTATGTTTAATGAAAACACTTTGGTATTGACTTTAATCTCAAAGTTAACAATCAAAGCAATGTTCTTTGGAGCTGTATAGATGCATATGGTTGAAACCTAGTCTAATATACTTACAACACCATTAATATTGACTTGAATCTGAAAGTTGCCAATCAGAACCATATTCTTTAGAGCCGTGTATGCGTGGTTGAGATCAATTTCCAATGGAGCTGCCTGAACGGTACCTGCAGTGAATATATAACACTTGAATAATTACATATATTCCTCCTTGTATGTATCCGGCGAATTTTCAACTTACCAATAGAATGTCTATTTAGTATATCGATTTAATTATATTACACATGCTTTAATTAAAAAACAATTAAAATAGTTTTATTCCTGCAGCAATTGGTCTAAACTACTCGCTAGATTTCATTTCTTAACGGGAAAAAAACGGGTGGAGCTAAACACCAGTATGCATTTCATTGGCTGAACGATTTTGTTTGCTTACAAAAAAGCGCGTGCCCTTATTCAACGTGTTATCAAAGCCGTTGTTCCAACAACTACATTTACTTTCCGGCTTGATGCCTATAATTCTCATTTTAAAATGGTTTGATTTAAAATATAAGACAAATATAAGTATTGATAAGACGATTTTGGGTTTCCATCAAGTGATGAAAAACACGAGTCTTGTTTAATATAACTGAGAATCCTACTATAGTATTTTTATCAACCGATTGAACTTGATACCAATGCTATTGATGAACAATTGATATTACGTGTATAGTGGTCACACTGTCCCTGTGACGACACGAGACTTCCATCTTCTGTGTGCGTTCTACTCAGCGTACAAAGGTTCTGCGACGGGCAATAATCAAAACTGTTACAACTGGTGATTGTCTGTGGGTTGTTACATCTCATTGCACAATCTGAAGCACTGGACACGGTGGCCGTCTCGTCGTTACTGAACCGCATGAACATACCGGGCAACTTGCGGTAGTAAGCTGAAAAAGAATATTTAAAAACAATTAAGATAATGAACATTTAAAACTGTAAGTAATGCAACGCATTTTTATGGAACCGAATAACGGCAGTTAATGTTGCAAGGAAAACACATACGCTCATACAAATACAAACCAGTTCATTGAAAAATTTAGTAAAATCGGTGTCTCCTATAACTCAAAAGAATGTAACAATAACCAACAGAACAAAATACTACATTGACAAATGTATGATTTTTTTACCAGAACAAATGATATGTTACATATCCGAAATCTAATATACACGTTTGGTGGCATAACTTTTTATGAAGTTAACGGTGTTTGATGACAAAAAAGAGCTTTGCTAATAAACAATATATTTACGACAAAATAAAGAGTGCCAGAAAAGCAGACGATATATAACTACAATTACAACTAAAACGTGTCATAATAGACATAAGATCTACGTTGAAATAAATACAAACCAATGATAACTATTTAAAGTATTTGAAATAAACAGTTATTAAGCAAATAACTCTTAAGAGACGCATCTGTGATTGTAAAAGAAACAGTCTTATAATATGCGATCGGGTCATTGTGATTAATGTTTTGTTTAAATTTATCATGTCAATCGATTGTGATACAAGCATCTCATATAGAAATATTAACTTAAACGCAAAAGAAACTGTTTATATGAAGGTATTTTTATCATAATTTTAGAATTACAAATGTGACAGAACTCGGTAGCTGATAATGCGTTTGGTTACCTTTTAATGGTCGCACCGTCGTAGTCTTAAAACTGCTACACTTTGCCAACAAAAAAAACGAAAAACAAAAAAAGTTATTGAAAGATTTTTCTAAAATAGCACTGTTTAACAAATGTTTAAACATCTTTATATAAATTTTATCAATCACATGTAAGGATTGATTCCCCTGAAAATGTCGGTTTTGCCTGTTTCTAATCGGTTCGTGTTATAATTAGCTTCCAAAGTACTTTATCACAAAAACAAACAAAGCTTTTAAAAAAAAAACCGACATACATAATATGTTGACATCAAAAAGTGTTGCGTTTCTTTTGCGTTAAAGTATATATGCCAATTTCATACTTTAATGTGAATGGAATGTCACAGCCATTCATATTTCTTAAAAATGCCATATCTAACAAAATTATCATAACAAGTATGGCAAGTTTAAGAAATATGAATTCTAAGAATGCTGTAGCAATACATTCATCTTAAACCAAATGTTAATATCACGATGGTGTTGAACTCTGTCTAAAATATGAATGGGATACATAATCAAGTAAACTAAACACACCGCTAGGAGGAGGCAAGTCTAGTAATGTTCCGACAAAGTAGGCGTTTGTTGGATCTATGTGGAATTGACCGCTTTGAACTCGGATGTGGGACACGTGAGCATAACGAGTTATGGCATCGACCGTGGCCTTCATAAACTGGTTTTTGTATTGGTACATACTCGTGTCATATGTGCCTGAAATGCAACAAAAGCATAATTGAGAATGACATAAAAATGAAAAGCATTTACAACAATAATAATTTGTTTTTATCACATTTTATTTTGCAAATACATTTTTTCTAGTCACTGCACCCTTTTGAAACACAAGCTAGCAAACCTACAAGTTATTGTGCATTTTTTATGTTGGGATACATTCCTGCCAAGAAAAAAAATATACTTTAAAAACATTCTATGTGGAATAGTTTTTATCCATGGAAATCCTAGACCTTTTTTATATAGGACAATGAACAAAATTCAACTGTGTAGTGAGACCTACATCTTATTTTATGTAGGACAAAGAACAAAATCCAAGTGTAGTCAGACCTATATTCCAATATACTTCGCATATTTAAGATCAAATATGACACATATCTTAGTTCCGGCAGTTTTTTGTCAGTTTTTATCTTTGTAACCAATTTTGTGAAAAAAAATATTTTAAAATATATCATAATTATGAATAACCAGATAATATACTTAGAGATTAACATTTTCATTTGGTTAAACGCCAATAGTAGTAAAAAGGTTGATTTAATGGGTAGACACGAGACAATTAGATTTCAAAATTAGCGTTTGTCATTTTAGCTCTACAACTTTCGTTATTGCACAGTTCTTATTTTTGTACAATTATGTTTCATTGCTAAAAATATATTACTAATTAAAGCATTAAGAAAAATATGTTAAACCCAATTAAATATGTTTCTAAACATCACAAGTTTAATGCATTATTTTGTATAAACAGTAGAATTTCGTTGGCTCAAACATGGATGGCTGGAACACCACGTAAACTCGAACCATTTATCTGACCCCGGACTATTCCTATTTCGATGTAAATGCATGTATGGTATGATGTTGAACAATACTTTACTAGAACTACCCTTAACCCGAAGTATTTTGTCCAGTCCCGTCGGGTTCGAGCCATTGAAACTCTACTGTGATTAAAAAACTAACGATATATCTGTTTACGCATCAACATAATTGTTTAAGTCGCATTATTCTATAGTTAAATTGATTATTTAAATGTGTGTACTACGTCATTGCTTTTTTGTAATTTGATGTTCTATCATGTTACACAGCTCATTATAAAATGCAAACTTTGCCAAGTGAAATGGAGGGGAAAAACTTAACGCAATTGCCATAAACCCCCACAATATAGATATATACAAATACAGTTTAGCAATGTTAAGTATCTTAAATCCCAGGATTATAGTACATTCTAGCTGAATTCTTCTAAAACAAACATACCAAAAACCCATGATGCAACGAAAGCAATTCATCCATTGGTAGAACTCGGACCGGTTTCACTAAACATCGCAAGCTAAGATCTTTCCTCAACTCAAAATAATCAATTTCTCTAAATCATTACTCAAATTTATTATACATTAAGGCAAAGTACCACCATTGGAAAAAGGAAGTGCTTCCGCGTAATGGCAGTTATACATAATCCTCGTTTTTTCTTCTTTAATAATGCGTTTTCCTTATTTTAAAGCTCATTGTTTTTATTTGAATGGCATTATTGTTGTAGTTTTTACTTGACTCATGACCTCTTCTTTTTCTCATCATATTTTGATAGTGCAGAGGTTGACAAACAGTAAAATGTAAGTTTCACTTCTTCGATTTAGGTCTCTAAGAATGACAGCCTTCAAACTTTTATTTGCTATAGAATAAAGAACAAAATTCAATGGTGGGCTTATACCTTAAATAACCACATATAAAATAAAGTAAACACATCTTTACTCATTGATAAATGATAATACGCTCAAAAGTTGAGTAGAGGAGAAGATAAAGTTGAGATGATAAGTGATAATGGGGTCTATGGTTTAATTTGGTTGAGCATGAAGGCTCTACCAACACTTACCTGGGAATTCAATGATGAACGGTTGCTTCACGGAATCATCGTAGCAGGATGTGACATCAAACCTATTATACGAAGGATCTTCAGCGTCAAAGTCATATATGTTATATGTCGCTTTGTAACCAACCTGAAATATGAAATTACCACTTAGTTAAATGGTTTCATAAACACAGTTTAGACATATTAGTTCAGATATAGCCTTTATTCTTCTAAGGTAGTCCGTAAAAAGGATGGCTCACGACGTTTTTAAATTAAAGTCCTATGCACGTAAAGATGCAGACATGTTACCTCGTTTTGATGAAGTTATTGACTCTTTGTGTGGGGCCAAATATTTTGTCAAAACTAGATCTACGTTCGGGTTATTGGCAAGTTGAACTCAAAGAGAGTGATAAACTGCGTTTTCAGTAAGCACCTTTGGATTCTACTAGTTTCACAATATGAGTTATGGTCTTGTTAACGCTGGGGCAACTTTTCAACGATTAATTGAGAAATGTGAGAATAACATGCATCTGAAAGAATCTATTTTTCTCGAGTACATGCTGTTATTTTCGAAAACAACCAGATAGAATAGAAGTGGTCTTTGTGGACTTGTTCAGCACAATTTAAAATTAAAACCTTCAAACTGTGAAAGCGGGGCGGTAGTGAAATGGATAGAGTGTTGGCAGCTCACGTCAGAAGATGCGGATACATTCCCCAGCTCGACCCGATGCCTCTCATAAAACAACACTCAGTACTGGTTCTACCATATAAGCTCTGAGCTTTCATCGCAATCGAGCTAAAAAATCTATATCAAAATAGGAATTTCATATCTAGGTCATATAGTTTCTGAGCAATGAAACCAAACAGACCCCGAAAAAGTCAGTTCCTAAGAATATAAAGGAACTACGTCAGATATTACGTTTTGTTGGCTACTATCGTTTAGTTAGCAAAATTTATTCAAGTTTAGTAAAACCTTTAAACGGCCTTTTACAAGGACATGGTACCAACAAAGCTAAACAGTATAATAATAAAAGACATATGCTCCATGGATTTGGGATGATACCCAAAATTTAGCTCGTGATACAGTAAAGTCCAAACAAACGGAGCCTCCAATCCTTGAATACGCAAACAATAATCTCAAATTTTATTCTTTATACTTATGCAAGTAAATTAGTTCTTGGTGCAATTTTGTATTAAGAACAGGGTGATATGGAGATGGTTATAGCGTGGGCAAACAGAGGTCTAGCTTTTTAGTGGGCTGTGACCTACACTTTCCATGATTATTTATATGGTTCTAGTTTTTTTTTGTTGTCACAGATAATACTCCACTTACAAATAATTTAGCTAAACTAGATTCTTGTTCTCAACGTTGGGTGACAGCTCTAGTTATACTTTTACACTATATTATAGACTACGAAAGTGAAATGCCGATGCAGACGGACTATTCAGAAGACCTCAACGGTTCTCTGACGAGGTTAACACCATATGTCAAGGTGTTGCACTGGGAGAAACTTAACCAGAAGGGATATCGGATCACGAGAGCCAATAATCACCCGAGCGAGGAGTCTCTCCAGAGGGTGACGATACCTGTGGTACAATACCTACGGGAATGGCCTCGACTGCAATTACAGAACTGTATCTTGTACAGAATTGCTTCTCTCGATGGTCAACCAGTCAAGCAATTGATATTACTAAAAAAAACACCGACAAAGATTTGCATGATGGTGTCTGTAATCAAGGTTGTAGCTGACGAAACAACGATTCGAAAAAAATGCAGAGACCAAAGTCGAAAATTGTTCACGTTGTATCAAGAGGAAGAAACCAATTAATTCAGTTGGTGAACTAGTGCCCATCGTCTCTACTAAACCGATGGTACTCTTGTGTATAGACGTGCTGTCATTTGAGTGAACCAACGAGGGTGGGTGATACGAAAATATTCAATAATAGCAAATTATTTCACTCGTTATGCACAAGCTATTTTTGTCGTAATCCAACTGCACAAAAAACAGCAAAAACTATTGATGCATTGTTTATAGCTTATAACAGTTTTCCTGAACGCTAACACATTAATCAAGGACGTAATTTTGAAAGTAAAGTTATCAAAGAGTTTCACATGTCCAAACATCAAGGACTACTCCTTTTATTAGAACGGTCTAACCAGACCTTTCTGATAATGCCAGGGACACTCAAAGAAAATAAGAAGAGTGATTGGAGATCCCATGTTGCTCCACTTGTTCAATCATATAATGTTACAAGGAGCGATGCATCGGGGTTTTTCATCACATCTTATGTTGGGTGGCACCGCGGCTTTCTATTGACGCTTACCTAGGTATCAACACCGGAACCGAGGGCGATGATAATCGCAAAAATTACGCTTAAAAGTTATATGGTCGGGTGAAATATGAGGACCCAGCATTTAATGATCAAAACAATGATATGTTTGACCATAGACATACCAAGCTTGAGATCGGGGATAAAGTCCTTGTTAAAAAAATTGGTATTCAAGGCAAATGTTAATTAAAAGACAAATGGAAACACCAACTTTATTTTTCACATAACAAATAATGATATACTTGTTTATAAGGCATAACATGACTCTCGGAAGGGCCCCCCTTCCCGGATGCTTCATCAAAATTTATTGTTGCCCTTTATTTCCGTTCCCACTGACTTTCAAGAGACATACCTGAACGGAATGTATTGCCTGAGAAAACGGTTTACACTCGGAAAAAAAGACAGCTCCGAGAGTGATGATACCTCTCCGAGTGAACATTCCCATTCCTTACGCGATACCACAAGTGGTAAAATGGTAAGTTATTTTTTTTTTTTTTTTGTGGGGGGGGGGGGGGGGGGGTGTTCAGGTCATTTATATAAGGAACGTGATTAAATCGGGTTTTTAAAAAAATGTTTTAAGATCATTATGCACATATCATTAATATCTGCAGACAACATAATTTCAATACTGTAACATTATTTTAAGTGAGAACGTACATGTATAGCTCGGCATTTTCCTTATGAGTACAGAGTTTTACGGGCAACACCGAGTGAGTGATGAATGAATGAAATCATTTGAAAATTTCAATAATGAAAATATACAAACATACGGAATAGATGTAATTTACTCCCGAGCACAATGTGTGATAAATACTTAAATTTAGGTGGATAAGATATATTTCCAGTAAAGATAAAACCAAATACGGGAATGGTGTCATGAATAACGTCATACCCAATCTGGTGTCGTAATAACAAGCTGTATGGGAATATCTGTGTTCATCTTGGAAATGCTTCCTTGGTTGTTGCTCTCCTGCCAGTTTTGCTATAGGAAATATACCATTCAAAATATTCATTTATATGTATAACTTCGTTATATAACAGTTTAATTATCAAAAACTACTCACTCCGAAATCTGTATTAGGCACCAAAGAGTACAACTTAAAATTAACTCATTATCCTTTTAACATTTAATTGAATAATACAATAAACCTTCGATGGCTCGAACTGATGAGACTGGGCAAAATAGTTCGACTTTAGGGTTATTCGAGCCAAGTATTGCTCAATATTATACCATTCGTGTACATGCATCGAAATAAGAATTCGGTCGGGACCTGATAAGTGGTTCGAACTATATGTGGTGTTCCAGCCATCCATGTTCAAGCTAGCGAAGTTCTACTGTGTAATGATATCTCAGTTATTCAAAGTCTGAATTACATGGACTGTCTAAGTAGCAAAGAATATCTGATAGAAACTATATATCTTACATCTAGAAAGTAAAACTCGAAGGTAGAGTTGAAATTGCCGTAGTTGGCGAGTTTGAAGTCAGATCGTGTTGAAATAAATGTGTCACACAGCATATTTCGCACGGTTCTCTGTAACAAACAATATACATATTATAGCTTAAACACTCTTTTATTTTATTTATTTTTTTGAAATTGGTTAAACTATGACTAAGGAAACAAAATATGTTGTAGAGAAATAATTTGAAACACAACTTAAATATTTGAATTACCCCTCCCACAAACACACACACACACACACACACACACACACACACACACACACACACAGCATATGTTACCTGCAATATGATAAGAAGTAACGGATTATACTCTGATTTTATCATAAATGTACATAGACATCTGAAATGAATGTATATCATTCAAAAATGTTATGAATTCCATGGTTACCAAAAACATCTTTAAACATGATCAGAAATGTGTGATATGAACTCATACTTAAAATTGAACATAGCTATTTTTTTTTAATAATGGAATTAAATTAAAGAAAATGAGCAATTGATTGTGAATCCGACGTAATATACTGGAATGTTATCAGAATTGATCGCGGAATTTGGAACAATATTAGAACTACGTACTAGTTCATTAAACTTAAACAAAAACAAAAACGTAGCGACGATACGGAGCAAGTGTGGAATATTCATTCTTATTTTTGACCATCTTTGTATTAGCTATGTCTGCCGAATAAGGCGTCCCGGTTCATTAGACTTCTCCAATCGATTTATATACAAATGAAGCATTAGAGCTCATGAAGTACTGATTTGAGTTGGATTTGAAGTAAGGTGTTGGTTTTAGCTCTAAATCACTGTTATGTATGAACTTTAACTCTAACTAAATAAATTATTGACCAAATATAAATACGACCAATTTATGATTTATCAATATGCTTCCATACTTATTTTGAGAATCAAGGCAATCTGATCTGATATAAAATTTTGCAGAACATTATTCGATTATATTGACAAATGTGTAGAGGACAAAAACTGTCAGGAAAGTGCTGGTAGCAAATCATAGAGACTGCGTGTGTTATGTCACAATTAGTTTGTTTTCCAGCAGATGCAACATACAGTTCATATTGATATATATTTAAAACATACAGCATACAGCTCATATTAATATATTTTATTAAAAACATACAGTTCATATTAATATAACTTTATATTAAAAAGCGATTGAATAATGTAATTACTTTTCCTTCGTATGTGTACGTGGTATTGTCAAGGTAGAAGAGTTGCGATGGAGACTTCATCTTCACGTAGAATTGTTTATTCTTGTTGGTGGTCGTTGAGATGTTTACCGAAGCATCAAACGTTGCGTTTTGTATGGGAATCATGCTACAGTTGCCTTGAGCTCTGTCAATAGCATACGCAATTCCTGGACGTGACAAAATATGAAATTGATGTAAATAAATGAAGAATAAAAAGACCAGCGGCGATCTCAAACAATTTTTCAACAAAAGAAAATAATAACTAAACACTTTTATCAACTGCAAATGGTCTGTACAAAGCAATGTTGAGTCCTGGGATGGTATTAACCAACCAGTCTTAAGTATATTCTTAGTCTTGAACTCATGACTTGACACCTAATATATACTCAAATAAATTATCGCAATTATTCTATCTGTCATTGTAAACTAGATATCTAAGATTATTTTTTTTCTAGCTCAAGTCTAAGAATATTCCCAAGAATGGCTGGTGAATACGACCTCAGGTGCTCAAATGGACATCTTTATTAAGCAGCCCATATATTCGCCATGGTCTCATTTGGACCAGTCATTTTCGTACACGTATATGATAACGTGTACATTTAAATATATTTGCGTCGTGTTTCACCAACATTAGATTAGCTAACTAGATACTTAAAATTTGAAACTAGCAAAGCTGTAAACACATTTCAGAAATGCACCTATTTTTAAACAACAAACAAATTAAAAGGAATGTACGCATCTGATATTGAGAGAACAAGTTTTCATACTAGTTTGCCTATAATCCTATTTCATTTAAGTACATAATGTATAACGCAATATATGTTTATATGGCAAAAAATTGTTTAAACTAAAATAAATAAGTTTCTACTTAGATAAGTCAATGTTGGCGAAACACGACCAAAAACAAAAGATGGTATTCGAATTAACATTATGTTAAGTTACTGCTTGTCATTTTCGACATGTTACAGGTTAATTTTACATAGTCATTGGATTTGCTCCAATTCCATCATTTGTTACAGCTATATAGTTTGTATCAGTCTTCTTGACAGTGTTGCAGTTTTAACCTTACCTGTGGAGTAGTCATGTACTTCAGTTACTGGATTTGTCGTGAAGTAGGGGAACGCGGAGTAGGCAGGCCTGTAGTCAAACCGGACAAGTTTGTACGAATAGTCATACCAAACCTGAAATTGAGAATGTCTTGTTACCTTATACACATTAAATATTTAGATTTAGATAGATTTGATATTGGTTAACTAACTCATGAATACTGTTTTTGAATTAACACTGCTTTTCTTAAGCTATATTTAGTTATATTTCAGTTATCCCCAAATAGGTATGTTAAAGTCTAATGAAAAATTGTGCGATTTCATGTCAGTCCCACAATGCATAGTACTTTAACGCTTACAAAAATGGTGACGTCGTTTGGGAGATGGCAGAGAAAGGGATAGACTATACAGCTTTTCATTTTCTGACAAAAAAAATCCATTTCCAGTTACTGAAATATATGCAAACCATGTTTTGTTGTTAAAAATATAAATTTTAAATCACAAAGCATTCAAAATAAGACTTTTGAATTCGAGTTTATCTAATATTTTATAACATTCATTCATATTAACCTAATCATACTGAAATCTAGGAAATATTGTGCGACAGACGACTTAACGATCAAAGGGAACAGTCGCACTGCAGCATAAACATATACTATATACCAAAAACACACACACGAAGAAGCGACAACAGGCGTTGCCCTTAAAACAACAACTCCATCCACTGTCCTCATATATTCTAGTATAATTTAAGCAAGTTTTTTGTTTTACTTACATCAGCTTGAGTAATAGACTGGTCACCAACACTGACTATTTCTTCCCTGTACGAATACTGCCCCGCCAAATTGGGAACCTTTCTTGTTTGTTTTCGTCCGGAGCATGCCATACCCTTAGGTGTCTGCGATCGAAGAGAAAATGAAATAAACTTTAAATAGGGATATTAATTAATTGATAAATTTCACTGAATCAAACTTCTATAGATCGAGTTATTATCTTCTATAATTTAATTTTGTTCTAAGTCACCGACAGTGTAATAGACATATATTCTATTTTTTGAAGATTTATCTGATGTCATATAGACAGTTTTGAACGAGAGAGAGAGAGAGAGAGAGAGAGAGAGAGAGAGAGAGAGAGAGAGAGAGAGGGGGGGGCGAGCGATAGAGACAGAGAGATAGATACACACACGAATAGGGAGGAGTGACAGACAGAGGGGGACACAAAGAGAGAGACAGAGACAAAGAGGTAGATAAAAATATACGGAGACATAGAGAGAGGGAGAGGTGAGAGAGACAGAGATAAAAAAAGAGTGTGACAGAGATAGAGAGACAGATTTGGAGAGAGATAGATAGAGACATAAAACGACAAAGAGAGATAAATAGAGAAATACATCCGACGAGAGAGACAATCAAAAATAAGCAGAATGATTTGTGAACACTGGTTGGAACAAGAAATACAGAGTGTCTTTGACACTCGATTTAATATATGGCAATGAAACTCACTTCAAATAAAGAGTCGTCACCCCAAATTTTGTTCCTGAAATCGAAGTATTCATACATGTGATGAAACTGCATTGCACCTAGTAAATACTGTGTTCCACGAACTTCAGCCCGAACTGGCACTTGATGAGAGTTGTCTGGGTCTGTCCAATTGTAGACTAAAATGAAAAAAAAATGTTCATGACCTTCTTTTCTTTTAAAGAGTTTTATACATAAAAAATATCATTCTCACATATTAAACATATTACCTGTTTCCAAAATAAGTACTTGTTAAATATTTCTACGCTAGACAACAGAACTTACGGATGTTTTTCGCTTAGAGTTTTCCCTCATACATATTATATGTTTCACGACATATTTTCATTTTAAATTACTGTTCATTTATAACTGGCAGTCCCAACTGGATCGACATTCAATTTCCGACTGTATGTACTATTTATTTAAATGTCGATTTATGATTGAATGTTGAGCTCCGAGCAAGTCTAACTGTTCTTCTACGATTGCTGATCTTGTTCTGCACTATAGTGGCTATCTACGATAGTCGATCTCATAGCCGATTTAACGTGACCATGGATCATAAATGGGAATAATGAGACACTAGTTTTATAACACTGCAGTGACGTCTTAAACTATTGATGATATATCAGTTAATCCTTTACTTCATATGGACACCTTTGAACACCTTTTATATAGAAGGCTTTTGAAAACAGAAGGCTTTTGAAAACAGTGTAGAACCAGTTCTGATTGCTCGTAACGAGCAATCAGAACAGGTTCTGCACTGTTTTCTGCTCTATCAGAATAAATAGGTAAAATGTATCTATTCATGGAAATTGACTAGGTGTGGTTTTTTAGTTCGGAAGAGTCCAGTTAAAATGCATATGGAGTAAAGAGTTAAAAAATACTTAAATGACAACGAAACACAGGGACAATTTCAGAGCCATATAGAGATAGAGTTTTATACAAGTATATAAAGGTATTTCATTAAAGATTTTGACAACAATAATGATCATTTGCAATATCATTAATGAAATGTTTTTACATACATACCATAGAGCTGCAACTATCGCTTATAATACTATGATAATGTGACTGAAATTCACCCGGCGTTTTTTTTATCGTTTCAGTATATCATATTTACAAGTAATTTAAATATAATGAATATCACAAACTGCCTTGTTAGTTCAAACTGTGTTTATAAACGGGACTTAACGCCATTTTCAACACATGAAAGGTTATGTATGGCATGTCTGGATTTTATTGTTGCAGGGAGATCTCAAAATGAATCTGAGTAGAACCGCTGTCCTTCCGCAAGTAACTGGCTAACTTTTTAACATAAAGGTTTTGAAGCAAGCGAGGTTTGAACCAAAGACCTCAGCGGTGAGAGTTCATTAAACGACAGCACCAAAGACCACTCGGCCACAAAGGTCCCTTAGTTTAAACTAATAACATGAACTAGTTTTAAAATAAAAAAGCTCAACCTCAATATTGTCCTTACCCGAGAAATAATAATCCAATGTGAAGTTAGATTTGAGCATGTCCCAATACATGCATGACTGCCAGTGATCCGTGAGTATTCCCCGAACTGTCGACAGCCCCATGTATGTCTGTGAATGAATAATGATTTATGCAATTTGAATATTTTTCTAAGGATTTTATTAGTATTCAACGTTTTCGACCTAGTACAATTATATATTATAAAATACAACAATACCAATGACAATTCCCAAATTTATGATCTTACATGTGACTGGTGAAAAGTAAGCGAACCGCGAATGCATTACGAGTCAAGACGTTAGGAGTAAATGCATGACGTATTCATGACAAATATCAAATAAAGACGGGGTTTTTTTTTAAAAGTAAAAGATAATGATTTTTGATCGAACATACCAAACCGTTGATCTGTGCAAAGTGAAGGGCCTGTGTCGTAGAATAAACGTGAGGTATGCCACCGGGTCCACCTTTCATGCCAAATAACAGGTTGTTATCGTCGTATGTAAGGTCTGTTGCGTAGCAAACACCACCTGGAAGTAACACCAACATGCACAAAATCGGAATTATTTCTTATATAAAACAGGTTACTTCAATTATATAGTATTTTTTTTTTTATAATTATGTAAACAATCATTTGATATGCAACTCAGATATCCAAGCAACGTTGCTGATAATTCATACCGGTCTTATGCAATATTTTTTGTTAGCCGGAACTTATATCTAAGATAAAGTCCTGCTTATGCCGGCGTGACCAAGCGTTTCAATTTTTTCCATCACAAAACAGACCATGCCTGAAATATACTACGATGTATTCGTGGCAATTCATGTTTTAACAATAAAAACAAAGTGTTGACATTGTATTATGTTATTGTTAAAACAATTTTGCATAAAATAAAGCAAATCTACAATAAAGTTAATCAAATTAGGAAGGTCTATGCATATTTACTAAAGTCCGACTATCAGTACTTAGTGTACTTTGATTTTTTAAAATTTTACTTAGTTTTAAGTGATATGAGTATGGTTACTACTCATTATAAGGTAAACAGACTCCTATTACATTAAAAATAACGCACGCTAATCAATGATGTCAAGGTACAGATTAAATTTATAAAAAAATGAAGATAATGAAAAGCACATCAATGTTAATACGAGTAGAAAGTACGTCGGTATTATATACGTATGGAGTACCTTTCTTTTTAAACTGTTAGTTAAATACATATGACAGCAGCAATGTCAATACACTAAATGCTTAAGCTAGTCTAACAAATGGATTCGGAGAAAATGTATTACGAAGTGGTTTTTTTACATTTTATTACATATTTCAATTTTTCAGCAACAGATCTGATTGAATTTTTTTTTTTTTTTTTTTTCAAGTCAAATGAAAAACTTTGCTTAGATTTAGTGTAAACTTATTTATTATTGCAACTTACACAAATCATGCACGACGTCTTCCAGTACTGAGCAGATGTGGAAAAGTGTTAAGATTGAGTTAACGTGAGTCAATACACAAAGAATCGAAACTATCAAACTAAAATACTATATCTATAAACATCAATAGAGCCGTATAACACGTTCTGTACTACATAAGTTACATCACTTCCGTTAGTACTTACTCTGGACATTAAGAATTTGATTGTTGGCGTAATCAAACACCATGTAGTCCATATTGTTGTTTTCAAGGATACGCAGAGCGGCCCTGTTATTATTGTTGTCGTAGTATTCCTCCGCCACCACGGTTTTCCTTTTGCCGATGATGTTGGCTTCAACTCTCGTCTGGAACGTGTCCGGTATATAAGGAATTGGGGGCATTTTTGTGCCAATCATAACTGAAAGGACCCCAGGCGAAAACATAGTTATTGCAGGAAGTTCATGTCATACTGGTACTGCAAAAGGATACTTTAATTGTATTTTAAAATTATTCATTATTTGATCGTACATTTGATGACTCTTAAGAATAGGTTAAGTAATTGTTATTGTTCTTTGGACATAATTTGATACCCCATGAAGTATATATCGAAGTCAAATTTGATTGGTTAATATATTGTGTATATTAAAAAATAATTCGCGGGCTTTCTTCGTATCAAAATCAACATTAACTTGAAATAAATTTCGAGTATCTAATTTTAAGTATAATCTTATTTTACTGGAAAGAACAGAAAAAACTTTTGAAAGACCGCTATTGGATAATATTGGTTTTGAAATAGTTAAATTAAATTGAAATGAGAAGCTGACAAAATCGTCTAAGGAAGTATCTAAGATGCTCGCAG
Source organism: Panopea generosa (assembly GCA_029582155.1). Classification (NCBI taxonomy): domain Eukaryota; kingdom Metazoa; phylum Mollusca; class Bivalvia; order Adapedonta; family Hiatellidae; genus Panopea; species Panopea generosa. The sequence continues at coordinate 34,195,813 of CM055901.1, read as the reverse complement.
ACATTATTTGTGTGTGTTGTTTTGTATTGAGATTTATCTTAGTGAAAGAACTGAGCTACTTTAGACATTTAGACATGGCAGGATCGATTAACAAAATAACTAAGAGAATTGATTATAAACAGCTGAACGAAGACGTCTGTGTTTTCAAAAGTGGCATATTCTATAAATGGCAGTGAATGTGAAAGCACAAGAGTCCCGAGAACGACAACAACAAAGAAAACAGAGATCGTTCGTGATAGCAGACCCGGTTCCGGACAAAATAAAGTGAATGAAGAAGAAACGAGAGAGGAAAATTCAATAGAAAACAACGACAAAGTAATGGTCAAGATGCGGAAGAAACTTCAATAGTTGGAAGAGGAAGAGAGATCACTAGTGAAAATAAAGGAATGGAAGGACTTGCAGAAGCAGTTACTGGAGATTTTAGTAAATGATGAAGAGTGAGAACAGTACAGAAACGTCAACTTCGGAAATGGACTCGACCAACGAAGAGTCCGTTTTTGCATATAGGTAGAGAAAGTGCAATTAGATCAAAGAAATCAAAGAATAAAAGTTCAGAATACAAACAGGAGTCTTCTGTCTTATTCTGTTTTTGTGCACAAAACAAACCCAAAAAGTGGAAATCAAAACGTAAATAAATCCGGTATCAGTGCAAAGCCATCACACTATATAATACATTGTCAGAGGAATTTTCAATTTCTTCTGCGATATGAATTTGTAACTAAAAATGTTTCATAAGTAAAGTTGGATTTTAATTTATTTGTTACTGGTGAGCTTGTGCTTATCTCCGATAAGAATACAAAATTGTACTTCCGTAAAAACAATTACATTTTTATCGGCATCAAAATTTATTTAAAAAAAACACTCAATAAATGTATATATGTTGACTCAAGCTTTTTTGTGACTTTGGATAGTTTCTGGTTAAATAGAACAATCTTTAAAAATCTACCTGTCGGATCTAGTTGAGCGGGAATGATGTTCAGACACGCACGTTTATCAAATGCCGAATATATTTCGTTCAATGACAACGGTATTTACTTTTCATTTTATCCTTTCACGTATAGTTTACCATTTCCCATCACAGTCAGGCAAACATTTGCCAATCATAATTTAAAATTATTTTCGGAATAAATATAATGTTGTCAAACATTTCTTGTCTTGTTATTGGTTCACTGACTAAACGATCTTAATTCGCCTTTTTCATGCTTTCCAAAATTAATCTGTTACGTCACCTGTGTATAACACACTGCAAATTATAACAATTTCATCTCAACCGTGTAATAAAAATGTCAGCATAGAGTAAAACTGTCTTATTTTCTGAGGAAATATATAATTGTCTTTTCCAAAAATAAGAATGTAGATACCACCTCGCGATTATGCGCATCAATACATACGAATGTGTTGGTTTGTGTACTGCCTACCATATTGTCGGGAAAATGGCCCGAATACAGAATGTAAACAAACAGCTTTAATGAGCGGACCGCTCTTTATAACTACATTATTTGATCGAAGTACTTTAATAGTACTTTAAAACAATCTAATTTAGATTTATAGGAATTAAAAAATTACATTTATTTCAATCATTTTTTATATTACCAAAATTTGTGTTTTTGTGTATAATGGGACTTTAATGTGAAATCCATTTGTTGCATACTAGACATGAGTTTCCAATGTTTTTATGGAGTTTTTATGGAGTACAGAAATGCAGTAATTTCACTCTACTCGTCTGTGTTTCGTTTCAGCCAAACAGTTATACCTCGAGCCCAAATTTCCTATCCGAACCTCCAACCGAGGAACTGTTTTATATCATCCTTCAGGTAACATAACTAACAAAGAAAATAAAATGAATCATAACATATCTGTTACAAAACAAATGACATGCAACCTTTTACACCATCATAACACTTGGACTAATATATTAAACAATTGAGCATCGCTATATTTTAATGTTCGAACAAAAATATAGATACGGATATCTAGCTTTGATTTCATCACGACTGGATGTTTATCTTGGTTAGAATATTTGAGATAACAGATACAGTATCATGCACATTGGTGCAGTAATCAATGGCGGATCTACTCTTAAAAAACGGTGTACGCCCCACCTTACTCCCACCTCCCTCTAAACTCGCATATTTTATTAAAATTCATTGTATTTCCACTGAATAGCATGTATGTCCGTTCATTTTTTTGTGGTGCGCCCCCTTAATCCGCCCCTTTAAACTGAAATCCTGAATCCACCCCTGGTAATCGTCACTTCGTATCACCAAGCTGATTAACGTGGTTGTATGTAATCTTACTAAACACTCTAACTTCACCATATTCTGATAACTCATACAAGGAGACACGCTGGCTTACTTAACGTTGTATTAAAATATTTGTTTAACTAAAGCATTTTTGTAGTTAGAGATAATGTTGCTGTCCGGTTTCACATTCTTAATTAATTATTCGTTTAACAAAAACGACTTTTGCCATACGACAAATGATAAGGCGGGTACGATTAGCTCAGTCCACGGATCGTGAGTTCGAATCCCCGCCCTGTCACATTCTTCGTTCTGATTGATACACGACATTGTGTCTCGTTAGCATTTGTCATTCACTACTGATTTAAGGGAAAGTTACCAGTTAATGCTTTAGAAGAGACTCGCCATTATTGCGTCCCAAGGCCATCTCGTCGTTGCAAGATAAAAGCGGAGAACATGACGGTAAACTGTAAACGGGCCAACCATCCAACACCTACTACGCTATAAATCAGAGGGTAATAGTCCCTTTTTACAAAAAGGCATTAACTAATAAAAACGTTTAATTCCAATTTCATGTGTTTGTTATCTAAGGAATGTATTATCTTTTCCCCCTTTTTATACATGCATTTTCATATCCAACACCTTCAGAAGATAAATTATGAGCACAACAGAAAGCAAGTTTACGATTTATTTTTAATGAGTAATTATATAGAGTTATAACCATGCTTATCATTAAATGTAACGATGATTGCTTTAAAATGAATTTCGACAAGGGTATGTGCATAGTTACATGTATATTGCATCTCAAAGTTGAAATGCTAATTCATCGGCTTTTGCACTAAAACAATCCAATTTCATCAATAGTGATACAAATCAACCAATTTTAGATATTTTATTTATTCAAAGAATATTTACCACGAAGTCAAAATTCATACAACATTCAATATTTCGGAAAACCCGCCTCAGTTTGAATACATGGCAGACAAAGCGGTTTACCCGTTACATTTTCAAAGAAAAACGTGGCTTTTTTATGCTTTCCTCACTAAGGAAGAAACTGAATATGTGAATTCGGTCATTTTTGGCGAATTGAAGAGCATCTCATCAAATTTCCTAGTGAAATTTTTTCCGCAATGCGCACGTGAAAAAGGTGTTTTTCTGTCTTACAAGTCTTGTTCGTGGTTCAACGATTCTTTAAGGCGAAATGATTTGATAAATTGTTTAAACCAGTGCATTGTGCTTTAAGGTTTACTTGGCACTCAAGGATAGTTCGTGTAAATCCATAAATTAATTTTCGAGCATAAATAGTTATATTACCGATACCAATACATTATCAAATCGGCATCATATCGCACTTACGGATAACTGAACGGAGAAGGCGTGCAAATACCAAGTGAAACCTTACGGACAGTACATTTATCTAACGAAGAAAGTATTAATATTTTTTTCGTAATTAAAGTATGTTGATGTATATATGAATTCAACGTGTTTCCCTAGATTACGTCACTAACTCCAATTTGACCTGCGGTGTGCTTGGACACCTCACTCACCGAATTGGTTAGTTATTATAACGCGGGTGGTTAGAAGGCAGGGACTCTTTTGATAAAAATATATATGTAAATGGTATCTTATTTCAGATTTCATTGAAACAAAAGTTAAAATAAACTTAACCTAAATATTTTGAATGAAGATATATATTTCTAATTATAATATGATAGTTAATACATTTTAACAAGCATATAAACTTCACCCTGTACTATTTTCGTACCAGAAATAGTGCTAACCGATGAAGGTTGTATACAAGAGATGGAATTATCACTTGGGCTCACCAAACCACACACATTAGAACAATTGGGGTGCTTTAATGTTGTTTCGGACGATAAAGACTTTGTTACTTGTTACAGAAAAAATCGATATAAAATAAATCATATGAAATAAATTACAGGGTTCATGTGTTGGGACACAGGTCAGTGCTTAAGCGCCACCTAGTGGTAACACAATGATTTGAATTCAGTTAGTTTAAAGCAAATACGCTATTTTGAAACTACATCATTCTATATTTAGATGGAATCTATTGTATTATAGTAGTGAAATTGTCTGTTTTTTTATATAAATCATTGAAAATGAGCGGTACATATGTATTAACCCAATACGCTATTGTGAAACTACGTCATTCTATTTATAATTGGAGTCAGTGTTAATCAGTTCATTACGAATCTGATTCGTGGTGATACTTGATTTTTTAAAACATTTCTTATCAACGCCCTATTGCAATGAACATACATATTATCAGAGAAGTAATAATAATTATCTTAATGAGATTTTATGATAAAAGTTGCATTGCTATTTTTTAAATGACAATGCAACGTTTATTGCGATTAACATTGGCTGAGCTAATTTTAATTCTTGTTTCTAATTTATATAGCTAATTGATTGAAATTAATATGTTCTGTGATATTCTTATATTTTAGTTGTTGAATGTATATATTACATAGGTAAAATAGTATAATAATATATTGTGTATGTTTATTTTTTATAGTAACATGAAGTGAAAATAATGTTTTAGTGTCTCGTAGGTCGATATAAACCGGATATAGAAGTCGTAATGTACATATACTTGAACTAACGTTGATGTAACTTTTATATGTGACACTCTAATAAACTATTAAAGTCTAAAGTCTATTATTAGACTCGTCAAATACAGGTGACATATTAATATTGAACCTATTGTATTGTATAATGTATGTAACAGATGAATGTGCTGTCATCCCTAATACGGTATGTTCCATCTAAAAATAGAATGACGTAGTTTCAAAATAGCGTCTTCGGTTTATAGTAATATTGTTTGTTTTGTTTTGTAAATTATTGAAGACTAACGGTAAATGTACGTATGACAGTATGACCAATTATGGCATATTTCACTATTGTTATGATACTATTATATTTTACCCCCCCCCCCCCCCCCCCCCCACCCCCCAAGTGATTATACAAATTAAGAACTATCATTAAAAATGACATTTTCGGTCATTTAGCTTTGATTTTATTCAGTTCTATTTCAATTTCAAACTGTAGCAATAAGTGAATTAATGTTTGCATTCTATATTCATTTTCACAGCTTGAAATAAGTTGTGTTGTAGATTTGAATCACTTTTTAGTATACATGTATATCTAGTCAGACATAATGTGATTACATATATGCACTGTATGGATGTTGGCCAGATACCCGTATACAATCATCAAACATTGAATTATCGGTGCTCTGTATCACCATTGTAAATACCATGTACTTTGATATGACAGATATAGGCATTATCAAGGCAGATAATGGATTGATTACATTGAGTACATATAAATACGCTGTGACATTATGACAATAAAATATCATAAGTATAAATTCATGGAATAGGGGTCCATACAAGCTGAAATGGGAATCCCGAATAAATCAAAGAGAATACATGGCATTGTCGAAAAATATATTGTACCAAACCCCAACCTCTAACTTTAGTTTAAACTTTATTTTACATCGATTGTGAAACAAGTTTTACAACTTACACAAATTACGCTCGAAATGTTCCTGGGTAGAACCAGTACTAAGCACATGCCGAAAATGTGCCTTGTTCAAGGACATCACACAAAGGCGTGGGAGAAGATCGAACCCACGACCCCCCGATCCTGGGTTCGACGCTCTACCACTGGACTATACGCTCCACACTAATTCATCCATATATGTAGAAGAACGCACTCAAGCATATATTCAAATGGAAAATAGTGTTTTCTCGACTGTGTCCATTTACCATTGTTCTAACTTCTATGTTGCTTGTAGGCTGTTTTACGCCTTTTTAACAGCACTCCAGCTATTTAATGGCGGTCGAACTAACGACTCCTGGTTTGACAGTCAGACGCGTTACCAACTGAGCTGGCCGGGTCCGTCCATAACCTGTATGAAACTATGGCATTCTTAGAATCAATCCATGACATAGTCTATACATTATTGTTGTTGTGACAGTGCAAATAAACATGTTGTTTTACACTGAGTCACAATTAAACGGGCTTGTTTACGACCATTTTCATGTGTGCGTATGAACACAATCATGCTCAGGTTAATACCAATGTGCATGATCCCGTTTTTATAAGGGTATAGTCTAGCGGGGAAGCTTTTATTTGCTCCTGTATCGTTTAACAATGCAGCGTGGGGAAGAGCGGGGATGGACTCCCACGGAAGCCGGGTGTATACTCTCTCGTCATGGTTGGTTACTAAACGTTTAAGTAACTATTGCTGTCATTTCTTCTGTAAATATTATTGTAGTTGTTATGATGATAAATCGATTTTGTTTATGTTATGGTGGGGGGGCTGTGTCTTTTAAATGCTATGTTTCCTACTGAATATTTATTCCCTTAGGTAAAGTATGCACTTATGTTTCTTATTAGACATAAAGAAATGTATGTCCAAACGTATCAATAAACTACTCAATTAAACAAACATATATTGCCTAATATTTTACCGATATCGATAAGAATGCTTGTAAAAATGTTACTTACGATTTCGTGTCTTATTTGGGGCTGCGCATGAATTAGGATAGACATAGGGGGCCGGGGTAGTGTACTTGGTCGTCGATTGTGACTGTACACATGGTACCGCCAACGCAACAAGGATTAATGCTATGGACCAACCCTGAAAAGAAGAAGCCGATAAACAATAATATATTAGGCTTCTGTTTCACCAATATTTTCCTTAAATACTTAAAAACTTAACTTAGTTTTGTCTAGTTAGTTATCTCTTCTTATATATGTATAACCAATATCAATAAAACAATAAGTAGATTTACTGGAATCAGTCTTAGGTCTTAGCTGCTTTTCTTAGGTTTAAGTTTTTAAGTATATAAGAATATGTTGGTGAAGCAGAAGCCAGCTTTAACAAATATATTACACTGCATATCAACAAAAATATTTATGCCTGTTATTTGCCTGTTTGTCTCTCATATTGACTGTATCAATTACAGTTAGTGCTAGGGCTTGTTTCAAGTTGAATAACGAAAACCGAAAAACGAACTAATTTCATTCTGTTCTGCACATGCATATCATGTAATTTGAATATATTATTTTATTATTAATCTTTATCATCCAATCGTAATCTATCCAAATCTCTTATCAGTCTTGAACTAGTTATTATAAATAAGCTGGAATCGAAATCTTATGCAATATCAAGAACCAATTTTTGTATAGAACACTGCCAAACTAAAGTCGGTTCGTCTTTCGCCGGTATTCAAAATAACTTTAACTCGAACCATGATTACCTCCAATATTGAAGAGTAGTACGACTTGAATACAAAATACGAAAAACAAATTAACTTCTACCTGCTTTGAAAATTAAACAATTTGAGTTTGTGTAATGTACCACGAGCTCTATCAACATCTTTTATTTTTTTTTAATGAATTTTTTGTAAAGGTCTCACTTAAGAATTACCTCCTTTACATGACGGTAGCAATATTCTTGCGCCCAAGGAATTAGAACTGTGTAAATCGGGAGGGCGTTAGTTTTTTGTTCAAACTGCATAAAATTGTCATATTTCTTTTAAATATGAGAACATTGGACCATTTTCATGGGTTCTGCCAAGTTTTGGATGGCATAAGGAACTGTTTGATGAAGCTATAACAGTTTAGAGATGCGTTGTGATACACTGCACCAAATGGGCAGAATTGTGAAAAACGAAGGGACGTCATCAAACTATAGGAATTGTAAAAAAGCAATCTGATCATCCCAAGTCTGCATATTTGGACCAACAGAGGACTATCAATGGAAACAGGGCTCTTTTAGAACGATTGTTAATGTGTTCAATGTCCCCGAAGTGCATTTCTCTATATGTAGAACAGTGCAATAATAATTATTGTGTGAGACATAGAGTGACAAAGTAGCAACTATACATAACGCTCGACGCCTTCATTGAAATAACCATTTATCTTCAAATAAGCTTAAAGTCCCCAACCCACCAACTACATAAACTCATGTAAATTGTCGGCGGTGTCAATATCGGAAGTTCGATAGCAAATATTTTAAATAACAAATAATTCCAACAATGTTTTGTACCCCAACCACATTATAGAAGGTAAGAGGAAACAAATTGATTCCAAGTATGAGGCCAGTTATAATACAAACTGAAATACGAGGGATGCATGGAATTTATAATAGTCACTTTATTGTAGTTTTTTTACCTACAAGTCTGCATATATGCATAGCCGGGGTGGAGTATTTATAAGGAATAGAATATTACTATTAAAAGACAAACTTTAGTTGACGATGCCATTCATATACAATAATATTTGAAATTTATTATATTTTTTGTTCATTTAATAATTAATGTGCCAATCAATAAATGTCTATTATTATATGTAGTGCGGTTTTTACATCAACCATTAGCATAAACGATTTAGTCTCATTTTACCATGAAAAAACGAAAAGTGAAAAGAAAGCAAATGGAACAAATGACATTAACAAGGCATTAACACATATTTTGCATTATAATGATAACGTGATTCACTTACCATTTTAAAATTTCCCATTTATGAAATGAGTGTTACATGAACGATGTCAGGATCGATGGACTCTGACCGGTGGGTGGTGAACAATTGATGACGGAAGTTATCAGGCCGGTCTACACGCCGTTATCTCGTTCACTCCACGATGGACGCTGTACGGGCCAGTCAGAGGACTATCTTCACCTCCGTGTCGTATCGCGGTGTTGTAAGATATCAGATGCTGATATGTTGAACATGGTGTTATAAAATCTGTACATATGATCATAATAAGTAAAGATAGGACGCCATCACCTATCATCATACAGACGCATGTTTTGCACCTCATCCGTAAGCAAGGTTTGAGCTTCAAAGTGTCGGCTTTGGCTACAGGTCGTTCCAAGGCGGGCTATCATTGTTATCACTTGTTCTTTTGAGCGAAGTGGTCTAATAATAGAGTATCGAACATAGGATCGAAGGGTCGTTGGTCCGATCCCCGACCATGTCATATGTAGTGCGCTTGGACAACACATTTTATTCAGGTATGCGTTGTCCTGATTGGTTTTACCCAGGAAACATGGCTTAGGATTTGTCTTTGTTTCACAATTGATGTTAAGTAGCTAAGTTTTAACTTACTAAACTACTTTTATATGATCATTATTTATTATGTGTATGTTTTTGTGATGGCTCTGTCCTTTAAATGCTACATCTCCTGTTTCAACTAAGAGTTCCTTGTTTATGGTATCAGTGTCCTTGGTCTTCGCCGTATGAGTTATTTTGGTTGTATGCCGTTCAGCGTCGCTTTCAACAAGTTTTCAGTTAAAGCGTGACGGCGTCTACTTGAGAGAGTGTTATGACAGCTGCCACTCTGGAGAACGATGCCGCAGAAAGATGGTAAGATACTTCACCCAGTCACATTATACTAACGTCGAGCCGACCAGACCTAGAAATATCCTCCTAATGCTGAGCACCCAGCGAGGAGGCTTATTGTACCATTTTTCAATGTCTTTGGTATGACCAAACCGAGAATCGAACCCATGACCTTCCGCATATGAAGCGGACGCTTTACCACTTGACCACCGCTGAGAGTAATCATAATGCAGCCTCTTGTTGTCCATGCATTCTAATTTCGTGTATCAAATGTGATCACAATCTAGTTGGAGTAAATGTTTTAAGGAGCGGGACCCGATTGATCGGTAACGCGTCTGACTATCAATCCAAGTATCTTGAGTTTGAATCCTCGCCCAGCAACAGTCTCCGTGATGATTGATATACGACTTATGTCTCATTAGCATTCGTCTCTCACCGCTGATTCAAGTGGGAAAGCTATCAGTAACTTGCGGAGATGGGGTGTGCACGAGCACTGGTTAACCTTTCAGGATCACAAGAAACAGTGGTTAGCTTAACTGATCGTTAAATAATCAATCAATCAATCAATTAATCAATCAATCAATGTTTTAAGGGGATGATAACCAGCCCATCATGTAATGATGTACAGCTGTAGTATCTGAGATCTTGATAAAGCATGATAAGAACAAACAATAATCTATATCGCGATTTTATGGTAAAAGAATGATTTTATAATGTATAATGAAGTGCAAAAGTTTATTTAAAGTCATTTTGTCACTTTTCCGTTCATAATGAATCATTGGGTTTTCCATCCGATTACTATTTGATATCGTGTTTTAAGATCATTACGCTAAAGTATCGTAAATTTTAATCACCACGTATCAATATATTGACCATGTGACCATAATTAATCACATTTAATCATAATCAATAATCGCATTGCCCATGTTATCGTTAACTGTTGTGTTCAGGAGCGGATCCAGGAATTCAGTTTTTAGAGGGGACGTACTTATGGGGCGCAACATAAAATATGAACGGGAACACATTTTTTTAGTATGAATATAGTGGATATCAATTAAATATGGAAGTTTAGTTGGGGGTGGGGGACAGCACACACGTCGGCTTCTACTTGTGTACTTGGTCGCATGTTTACGGTGATCCAGTTGGGGGCCATCGCGGCATATTTATTAAAATAAGAAAAATCGAAAAAAAAAGAAACTGCGATTGTGAAAAGTCAAAATAACGATGGTGAAAAGTAAAACATTACGATGGTGAAAAGTCGAACAACGAAACAAAGAAACTACGAGGGTGAAAAGTCGAAACTATTTCAACTTTTTACTATCGTTGTTTCGCCTTTTACCATCGTAGTTTCGACTTTTCATTATCGTTGTTTCTTTGTTTCGACTTTTCACCATCGTAGTTTCGTAGTTTGTGGGGTTTTTTTTCGTTGTTTACACTTTACTTAAAATATGCCACGATGGCTCCAATGCGGCACCGTACTGTTTCGTATGATTTTATTATATCCTAATGCACGACGTATCCAGACAACAAGAGGGCAAGCCGGTACTTGAGCTGCATTTTCTGGTACACCTCATGAAGAGATTCAATAAAATCGAGTCTGCTGATTTCGTTTTTTGGTTGCGTTCTGCGCTACCAAGGGATCCTTTATCAAATTATAATGCTCGGTAATAACTTATTTAATAACATTTCCAACAACCCTCAAGGTAATAACTGTTTATTTCATGGTTTTTAATATCGTTTAAAGAACATATATTTATTTTATTAAGATTTAATGTACGCGCTTAGATAGTATTTGTGTGTATGTTGTAGTGGATATTCAAACACAACATTTTAGTGTTCGAATCTCAACAAAACATAGTTACGTTCTCGTTAATATGTACGTTCTTTTATGCCAGTTATCTCTATCACACGTTGAAAAATTGACAAGCACCGCGCAGAAAAGACTGATAGCATGTGTGACCTGAAGGTAGTGGAATATTTAACCAGATAGTACAGCGTGAGGAAATTTATGAGAGATTATAATTTATGTACCAAGACACTTTCATTTTAATTATTCTTCGTTTTCTTCGTTTTCTTCTTCTTATAATTATTTTTCTCCTTCTTCTTCTTCTTCTTCATCTTCTTCTTCTTCTTAATCTCCTCCTTCTTCTACTCATCCCTACTCCTCCTCTTCCATTTCCTCCTCTTCCTTCTCCTTCTTCTTCTTCTTCTTCTTCTTCTTCTACTTCTATTTCTTCTTTTTCTATTTCTTCCTTATCTTCTTTTTCTTTTTCTTCTTCTCACCCCCTGCCTCTTCCCCTTCGTCTCATACTCCTCCTTCTATTTCTTCTTATTTTCTCCTCTTTTATCTCTTTCTCCTCCTCCATCTTTTTTTTTTCTCTTCCTTCTACTGATCCTCCTCCATTTCCTCCACCTCCTCAGCGTCTTCTTTATTCTCCTTCTCCTTCTTCTCCTCCTGCTGCTCCCCCTTTTCCTTCTTCGTTTTCTTCTTTTTCCTCTTATGCCACTTCTCCTCCTTCTTCTCCTCCTCCTTCTTCCTTTTTTTCCTTCTTCTTTTTCTCTTGTTTTTATTGATCCTCCCCCTCCCCCTTCTTCTTTTCCTTCTTCATATGTCTCTTTTTCTTACTTCTACTTCTCCTTCTTCTTCTTCTCCTCTTTTTCTTCCTTTTTTCCTTTGATATTAATATTTCTATATGGTTATATGCTCAACAACAATTGTATTCGTGAGCATGAGTGCTAGTAACGGTCGATTAGCGTGAGTTCCTTTAAGTAATGGTTGCCTATATTGGAACAAAACATGTTTTTAATAATAAAAAAAAGCGACACGTATGTAACATACTGCAAAGGTACATGAGATATAATCAGTAATCACATACTACAGAGTTATGCCCCTTGTTAGTGACAATAGGACAATTATTTCGCTTCTCACGTTGAAAATCCCGTGTAATGTTGATAGGAATATATAAAAAAATAGTTCAAAGAGATTGCTATTCCTTGCTGCAGATGAGCAAAGAGTAAAGGCCGGTATATTATATAAAACAATAAGACAACATTGCTTTTTTACAAGTCATTTTTAATAAGTTAGTTAAACAGTTATTAATTTTTTAATATCATTTAATTAACTTCACTGATAAAAAACAACTTTTAAACACTAGACATACATTTCTATTTCTTATTAACAAAAATCAATGTTGTGTTTACATAAACAATTAAAGTAATGAACAGGAACAAAGAAGCCCTGCTTATGTCGGCGTCACCCAGCTATGCAGTCTTATTCACCGCTATAATGGTCATACGCAACAGGAACAACATTTCACATGTATACAGATAATTCAGTAGAACCTAAATGTTATTTTTCACCAGAAACAGATTAATTCTTTATTCAAATGCAAAGTATTCACCTAGTGATAAGACTATTATAAATATAATAATAATGGGACATAATTAAATTCACAACAACGGAATTTCTGATTTTTTAGGATCTTTTTTCAGATGAACATACACAATGTGTGATATATATATATATATATATATATATATATATATATGGAGATAATTATTTGTGAATAACAAGACATAAATGCACAGGCCAGACTACGGCGAGTGCGCCTAGCTACAATGCAAACCATAGATACAATATCAAGGCCTCTGCCAAACCAATAAATTTGGTGTCAACCATTACTTATATACTATGAATTTACATGCTACACATCTGGACTGGACGGACAATTTACATACATGAACTGATAGCTTTATATGAGTAGGATCCAATTAAGGAATATATATTTATATATTAAAATTAACAATATTTAATTGCATTGTACGGGTCCATTCGGTAAAATACTTAGTATGAGAGAGTAGCTTGCGGAAAGATGGTCGCTTCTACTCAAATTCACTCAAAAGTATTCTTCCATCAACAGTTACAGTTTAGACATATTTATTGCCATAATATGCAAATGGTTTGTGTCACAAGTTCTAAAAACATTAGTTACGTCCCTTCCCTAAATACAGTATTACACAATTCGAAAGTCAATTAACAAAAAATTGAAATAGTCATAATATTAAATCGAAAGGCTCAATGCACAGACTTGTGTTGATACATTGGCGATCATTCGTTTCATAATGATGGCGAAATTTCTACTCCGCTTTCTTCCTCCATATTCCGCGATCCGATTTCATTCATTATTTCAAAGGTCATTCATAATGTAAATTGGGCAAATAGTTATTATTGTGCATAATGTTGGCATTTCACATGTAAAACAAAGAATTAAATATAGTATTTCAGAAATTACCTTGTTGTTATATCTTAATGCCTATTTATTCCCAACCGGACAGTGGGTGCACTGTTGATATAGCATTCAAAAATAGAACAAGGAATGATTTCGTTGGTGGTTAAAGCCGGAAATGCTCACAATTTCGCAGACGACACCATACATGTATATTGTTAATGCTGCATTAAATGTATCTAGAGCAATAGTATGAGCAAGGAAAGTACTATAATCATAGTTTCGCGTCATGTTTTGCTCCAAATAAAGACTCTGGAAAAAAATGGTCTCATGTCCCATTAACTTAATGCATAATTATGTAGAAAAGTAAATGAAGGAATTCTTGAATCGTGATAGTTTATCAATAGAACTCAGGTCATACCAGTATAATGAAATGAATACATATAGCATTTACATCAATAGAGATAAAAATGAATGGGAAAAAAACACTATGAAATAAATAAATACCTGTGAGACATAGAATCATATAAGCGTGTATCCTTCATTAAGTGTATCTGCGACTTGTTTGTATGTAAAATACTGTTCGGTAGCTACTTATAGGTGTCATTTTGAAATATTTTCATTTATATAACAATTATGCATTGACCTTTTTCTTTATTAGGTAAAAAAAACAACAACAAAAAAAACAAATATTTTGTCGGTTGAAAAAAATAAGTTGGTTATTGATGGATCGTAGAATTTGTCGGTTGACAAATATAAGACAAAAAGTAATTCATATTTGTCACAGACACATACATATAAACAAACACGTTTTTAGAAGAAAAACATACGAAGAATAAAAGGCGCATCGTCCTACATCCTTAATAAAGGAAATTGTGTAAATCACAGAAATGCTCAAAATCGTCAATAATATCAATACTGCAACTTGACGAGGAATTTTCTTGAAAATAATTAATGGTTAATTTCCATTTGATTTTCCGAACGACACATAGTAACAACATTTACTGTAGTTTAACACATTAGTTGTCTGTCTGCACTGTATTATCTAGACCTGTATTCATGTGTTTCTAGCATACATGCGACAAAACGAAACATCACAACACGTTAAACGCATGAGGTAGCATTCATATATATATACGCCTGATCACACAGAAACACATGTGAAGGTAAAAATGCTTCTTTTTTCGAGACAAAAATACTAAAAACGATTCAATACTTTATTATATGATTATGCCCGACTCATGACGTAATGTGTATCACTTACAGATACGCCACTGTTTTCTAGAATTTTAACAAGTCTATCTGTCATTCATCATTATTGCTGAATTCTTTGTTTACAAATGCCATTTGCATATTATCCGGCTTGCTTCTTCTGAACTTTGTTTTTCCAAAATAAACTCCTACCGCCAGAAGTATTCCCATAAATATCATTCCGATTGCTACACCAGCCATGGCACCTGTAAATATACATAGTTTTTAGTTTGCACGTGCTCTGTACTTTGATAGCTCAAAATAAACTTCTGCTACGATCAAGCATTCCAGCCATCGCACCAAGAGAGAAACACACGTGGTTTATTACATGAAAAATACACCCGGATATACAGTAAATTCAATTTGACAGTACAATAAAAATGACCTTTTGGAAGAGTTATTTTGTTTACAAAGGTACAAGACATAGCCAAGTGGTTTTATTCGTATTTTTTTCGAACAGTCAAGTCTTGCATCGTTAAGCTTTGATATTCAGGATGACTTTTATTTGCATTTTCTAGTTTCATGTTGTGATGACTGTGGAGAATACGAAGCTCTGTGCTGATACAGGTGAAGTATAGATGTTTTGATTACCCCTTCTTTGTCAGACGTCAAACCCCCTACGCATCTCGGAAGAGAAAAAAATAATACAACTTTGTGTGAATATTTGATTTATGTGATATACGTATTTTTTGTGGTTGTATACATATCTAGATATAAAGACAAGATTATTAGCTCTTAACTGTGCCCTCGGCATAACCAGTTCGTCACCTGTTGATGTTTTTTGAGTTTTTCAAAAGATAGGTATACTTCTTTCTTATAGTGTACAAAATCACACATTTTTACATCACATGAACGATAAATAAACTCCATTCTGACTAGTTTTCGTATAAAGTTTCAAAAAAATAGTCGATGACTGGATTAATTGATCTGTCATCAACAAAAATTAAACAAACATTAGAAAATAAATAACCAATAAGAGACGACCACCATAACAACATAAATAAATCATAACAACCACTATATATATACACACACAGACGAATATACACACAACAAAGAAGTCATCCTCTTGGAAAGGCCAGCATACACATGTGTATATTGTTAAGCAAAGAAATATGCAACATCGTTCTTCTCCTGTCGGCCCGTCATGAAATGATATTGTGGAATTAAAAGATAATTGGCTAGTTTAAACTTATTTATTTTACTTCGATTGTGAAAAAAGTTCATACAAATTAGGCAAATCACGCTCGAAGTCTGCCTGGTACTACCAGTACTAAACATATGCGGAAAATCACTTCGAGCGTGATTTGCCTAAGTTGTATGAACTTGTTTCACAATCGAAGTAAAAGAAATAAATTTAAACTACCTAACTGCATTTTATTGCCACGATCTCATTTCATGGATAATGGTTAATAGGTATGCAAACAGTTAACAAGTTACGTAAACTTACCGCCGGAATAGCCGGTACTGGACGCTGACAAACTGTAGTATTTAGATGGGTTGTTGATATAAGGCGTGCCATCTGGGAACAATTCTCCTGGAAATAGTAAACATATGAGGTGATATATGTTCACTATATATTTATATGTTTAATATATGTTTATTGATATCACTATTTTGTCAACTCTAACTTTAATTTTTAAGTGTTTTATTTGCAAAATGTATACATACTGTTATATACGTCACACCATAAGTTTGACTCTGTGGTGAGTTGGCCTATATTCTTCATGGACGCCGTACTGAGTCGACACTCGGTCGTGTTTCCACAATAACCAAAGCTGGCACAACTAGCCGACTCCATGTCAACACACAACTTGGCACACTGGTCCACAGGCACTCCGCTCACTATTCTGTCTGCAGTGTTAGTTAGTCGCATTCTTTTTGACTGCCTGAAATCGACGATGTATTTACCTGTAAAAATACAATTTTATTAGCTGAGTATATAGTCCTTAGATGCCTTCCCTTCACACAAAACTCAATTTATTAGGAAGAATGAGTACACATCATTTATAAGTTTGTTAAAATATTCTTCGTTGCCTGGTTTAAAAAGAAACATTCGGACCCGGATAGCTCAGTTACTGTCATTCCAATGGTTGAGCGTTCGATTATTCGCCGCCCTCAGACCCTGTAATTATTGACTATGAGCCATGGTTTCCCATCTCTGACTATATTGGAAGTAGTCAATGACATACATATATAGCTCACATAACGATAAACCGCCTAGCCGATTGCAGGACCGATGATAAGATACGATTACGATTAAGCTAAAATACTGTTGAAAAAAGCGTGCAAAGTTCAAAACAAACAAATGTAAGAAAAAAAATATTTTATGCAAACTTAATGAATCGGACACATGGCTTTACAATAATGTGCTATGTACCTTAATGTTCCATATACACATAGCACCTTGATACTCTAACGGGTCGTAATATTGTTTAACCATATTATAATGCTAATATATACGTATTTGTAGTTATGGTTTACTTTCTACATGTGACATATGATATATGACTATACCTTGATTAAACAATTGATCGTATTGCGTTTATATTTGACATATACGTTTCCTGCAAGTTGTCATTGTTACACGTTCTACGCCACGCAACGGGAAAATTAGTCATTTCATGAGGGACATCTTTAGTATACTTATTTCATTATCATTGATTTTTATAAATACCGCGCAAGATTAAAATCAGTTTAATGTGGTACTTATTATTAACATTTGCGTCAGATTTTCGAATATGACCCGATACAGTTCATGTGCACGATATAGTTTATGTACATGATACAGCTCATGTGCACAATACAATTTATGTACACGATACAGCTCATGTGCACGATACAGCTCATGTGCACGATACAGTTTATGTAGCCGATACAGCTTATGTCCACAATGCAATTTATGTACCCGATACAGCTCATGTGCACGATACAGTTTATGTACACGATACAGTTTATGTGCACTATAAAGTTTGTGTACTCGATACAGTTCATGTGCACAATACAGTTTATGTACCCGATACAGCTCATGTGCACGATACAATTTATGTACACGATACAACTCACGTGCACGATACAGTTTATGTACCCAATACAGCTTATGTGCATGATACAGTTTATGTACCCGATATAGCTCATGTGCAAAATACAGTTTATGTACACGGTACAGTTTATGTGCACGATAAAGGTTGTGTACCCGATACAGCTCATGTGCACGATACAATTTATGTACACGATACAGCTCATGTTCACGATACAGTTTATGTACACGATACAGTTTATGTACCAGACACCGTTTATACACACGATACAGCTCATGTGCACGATAAAATTTATGTACACGATACAGTTTATGTACACAATACAGTTTATGTACCCGATGCAGTTTATGTACACGATACAACTCATGTGTACGATACAATTTATGTACAGGATACAGTTTATGTACACGATACAATTTATGTACACGATACAGCTCATGTACCCGATACAATTTATGTACACGATACAGTTCATGCGCACGATAAAGTTTATGTACACGATGCAGTTTATGTACACGATACAGCTCATGTGTACGATACAGTTTATGTACACGATACAGTTCATGTACACGCTACAGCGCATGTACCCAATACAATTTATGTACACGATACAGCTCTTGTGCACAATACAATTTATGTACACGATACAGCTCATGTGCACGATACAGTTTATGTACACGATACAGTTTATGTGCACGATACATTTTATGTACACGATACAGCTCATGTACACGATACAGTTTATGTACACGATACAGTTTATGTACACGATACAGCTCATGTACCCGATACACTCTATGTACACCGTACAGTTTATGTACCCGATAAAGCTCGTGTGCACGATACAGTTTATTTGTGAATGTTATTTTCCTGCTAGCATGATTTATAAGTGACTTGCCCATTTTTCTTTTTCTGTCAGCTTCGAATGCGGTTTTAGCAGACAAGTGGATGTGTTTTTCGACTTACGTGAGTAATGGCTGCACATTTCAGTCATCTGTTTGTGCGTTTCTGGTGCGTCGTAGTAGTGGGTTTTACCGAGATAGCAGGTTGATATGTCGTCACAATAGTCAAATGATTTACAGTTGAATGTGTTGTAGTTGGTACATAACTTGGCACACTCATCAGCGCTTTTAATTTTCTCGTAAATCGTTGTAGACTTCGACAGCATGGTTAAGCCGGGCATGACCTGATAACCGGATGTGTATTTCCCTACATGAAACAGAAAATGTTAGTTAACAAGTTTTACCATTATTTAGAAACAATTATGTTATTAAGTATTTGATACATTGTTATTAGAAGACTCGTTAGATTGCCGAGGCATTAAATGATTTCACAAACGAGCCGTATTATTATTCAAAACTTGCTAATACACAGATTAACCAACAACATGCAGGGTTTGCTATGGTGAAATTTGAAAACAACGAGATATTCAGCGTTAAACTGGAAAGAAACTGAATTGCACTCTGACGTTTAATTTGAACCTTTTGCCAACTTACTGCTATATAAATCCACCATTTGTGAATTCTGAACAAGACCAGGACGTTCGTCAGGGTGAAGTTTTGAAAGCACACAATGTCCGGTGAGGAATTGGAAAGAGAATGAATTGCAAATCCAGCTTTCGTGATTGATGCAGGCAGAGGCACAATCGTCTATTGCCAATCCAGATATGACAAGATCGTCATGGCCAGAAATAACTTTGTTGATTTGGATACTGAACTGGTCCATCAGTGTTTCTGAAGAAACAATGAAAGGTCAAACAAGTATTCCATTGAAAGTCGAGAACGCAACCTCTGGTGAAAAACAGGACTTCCCTCACACCTACTGAACCCGACTTAAGTAGTTTGCTATTTTCGGGTAACACTAAATGGACTCCTTGGTTCCAAATAACCAGAAATAATAAAAGCACTGGGGCAAAATAAATGTCGATCATAGTTGAAGTTAAAGATTATGTAAATGTGTTTAATAATCCAGATGTTCAATGAAATTAGTTAAATTGACAAATGGAAGTGTAGAAGAAGAAAAGAGCAACTTAGATAAATCGATAAAATCGAATAAATAGGAAGAAAGAGGATACACTTTATAACATAAATAGTAATATTAATAATTTAAAAATGAATATTACATCTATTATGATATTACAGATACAAAAATGACAATAATTTTAGATTAATGATAAAGCTAATGATTACAAAAACAAAAAAGATTAAAGCAATACGACAGAAGACCAAACCATTTAAGAATAAACTCACGTGTGTTGAGTTGACGTTGTGTATTCAGAATAACATTTGAATCGATCGTCTGCGCAGTGTACTGCTGCATCTGAAACACGTGACACGGTTTATATATATATATATATATATATATATATATATATATATATATATATATATATATATATATATATATATATATATATATATATATGTATCTATGGTTTGCATTTTAGCTAGGCGCACTCGCCGTAGTCTGGTCTGTACATTTATGTCTTGGTTATTCACAATAATTATCTCCATATGTATATACATACGTCTGTTTAAACAATACAAAACTATCGTCAACTTGTCACAGTTTCCGGCAATAACACAAAACTTGGAAAAACAGGTTTAAAAAGACATAAACACTGATTGCACAGATTGGGAAAACAAACAAAAACACGACAGCATTCTTTAATGTACACAATTAAACTACAATATTACAAATAGTTTAAACGTCGAAATATAGTTTGAAATAGACAATATACTGGCAAGAAATAACCTTAACGGGTCATGTGCACGGCCGTGCAATCGCTGACAATTTCAATGCCGAAGTTTATATCACGAAAATAATTATTTGCATTGTTGAAGTAAATCTTGAATCTCAAAATAACGAATGAGAATAATTGTTTTCAGAAGCGTGCATACAAGTTAAATATATTTTGTAATATCTACATCACTGTCAGTATTGGTTTGTATGTCAAAAATACAATGTACCAACCGAAAACAGGTTCTTTAGAGTAGTGTTTGCATAGTAGATATATATAATGATAAAATTTGTATTAAGCTCAATATCTCAAAGCTATTAATCAGAACATGTTCTGCCGATTTGTGTATGCATATATGTATGTTTATCATAGTTACACTGCCATCATTGGTGACCATAATACCAAAATTAACATTCCCATTTATGTTTTCAAAGTTGATACATATTTTTATCGTACTTTAATACCATTAATGTTGACATCAGTTAATCTGAAATATTTTTAAAAGATGTGCATTTATGGTATGAGAGTTTTTATCATACTTACAATGCCATCAATATTGACTTGAATCTTAAAGTTTCCAATCAGAACCATGTTCTTCAGTGCTGTGTATGCATGATCAAGGCCTATTTCTAAGGGAGCTGCCTGAACACTACCTATAAAAGTGATATAACATACGTTGCGTACGTGCGTGCGCAAAGGGAGTATTCGATATATACATACACAAACATGTTTACAAAAACAAACCCAAATCATTGTTATTTTATGTCTACAACATAACCATACAAAATCCATCAATCAAAACTGAAAACAATATATTAATAATAGTAAAGGGAAGTATATCTGCATTCAAAATTTAAACAGCTAAACGCTATGGTATACACAATCCATAAAACACAACCTATTTTCTTGAAACTGGTGTCAATAAATAGTAAAATGATAGTTTTTGGAACCGTGATAATCATTTCTCTTAAAACTAAACCGTTTTTGTTTGTTTGTAGTAATTGCTGTTATGTCACGATTTAAGTCACTTCTTTTGTACGTGTGAAAGGTTTTAATGATTATTCTGTGTATTGATTATTCTGTTCAGGCTGGTGTGTCATTATCGCATATATTTTCTTGTTTTTACCATGTTTACAAAATAAATAAGTATGGTTAGAAAATGTTTATAAAATGACATATTTTTTTATTATTTTGTTTTGCGGGGATGATTTGACAAAATTGATATTACGTGAATAGTGGTCACACTGTCCTTGTGACGACACGAGATTTCCAGTCTTCTGTGTGCGTTCTACTCAGTGTACAGAGGTTCTCGGACGGACAATAATCAAAACTGTTACAACTGGTGATGTTTTGCGGGTTGTTACATCTCATTGCACAATCTGAGGCACTGGACAAGGTGGCCATTTCATCGTTACTGAATCGCATAAACATACCGGGTAACTGGTAGAAGTACGCTGAAAGGAATGCAAAGAATAAAAACGTAAATTGCACGAACAAATCGGGCAACTGTTGGCAATACGATGTAGAGAATTGTAAAGGGAGAACAATGACCCGATAAAAGAATTATGTTAGAAGTTTGTAAGTATATCAAGGCGTTCCTTCATGTGTAAACACTGTTTTAGACAATGTCGGAATAATTGCCTTGCTAAAACCTAACACAAGGTCCAGGCAGCGGTTGGAACATGAATGAAACTCGAATTAAACGCAACAACTGTCCGAGGCAATTTGTTCACGGAAGGTAACATAATTATCAATTATTATTCCAAACGACACATGAAACAACGAAAGTAGCAGAATAACATAAACATTATACACGGGCTTAAATTATTTTTATGACCACTCGATGGAATTATTAAAGATGACAGTATAACTTATACTATACAACCACTGTGCTAATAATATGAAACGAACCACTGGAAGGAGGTAAATCTAACAGCGTTCCCACAAAATATGCGTTGTTTAGTCTTATGTGGAATTCGCCGCTTTGAACCCGGATGTGGGACACGTGAGCATATCGGGTTATAGCATCGACCGTCGACTTCATCAACTGGTTTCTGTATTGATATAAACTCGAGTCATATGTTCCTGAAATGCAAAACCCATGTAGAATTACGTAACAAATGCTGGCAATTAACAATTATACTTATATGTTTGTTTAATCATATATGTTTTATTGCAAATATGTTTTTCTAAAATTAGAAACATTATTTCAAACATCCCTAAGAATACATATATATTCAAAATGGCGAAAAATAACTATCATTAATTTTCTCAGTCAAATTGGGATGATTAAAGTGATAACAAACTCGGCCAAGTTCCGACTAACGCGACAACATTCCGGTCTCAAATACGGTACATATATTCGTGACTTCGGTTTGTAAATGAATCGTATTTATGACCAGGAAGAACATGCGGCTCAACCGTCAAATAAATTGTCAATCTAGTCTGATCCCCATCTCTAATTTAGTATGAGCGAGAACCAGGTATTTTCCATTCAGGGCGTTTACCAGAACAGTAAGCAAATATTCACACAGTAATTCATCATCTGTTTTCCTAAAGGTATCTCTTAGATTCTGAGTATTTTATGCACTTCTCCAATAAGTCTCTCTAAACATACCTGGAAATGCGATGATGAATGGTTGTTTAGCGGAATCTTTGTAACAGTTTGCTATGTCAAATCTGTTATATGAGGGATCTTCCTCAACAAAATCATGAATGTTATACGTTGCTTGGAAACCAACCTGAAAAGAATACATTAAATAAAATATCATCTTTATTTCAAAGGAAAACTCACGGTCGTTTTATGTTATATCAGAAAACACAAGGAATATTGCCCCATAAATAGGAAGGTTATAGTATGGTAGAAATACTTATGAAAGGGCAAAATGTTTTATTTGTCTTGTGTTTATGTTTAATAAAATATTGAAAATCATGTGATTTTATTTGCATTCAATCATTTCATGATGTCAAAGATTCATTCATTGGATATCTTCACGTAATTAAGAAATTATACTAAGTACTTTTTTAAGAAATGTTCTTAAATATTATCTATTATTGTTGAATCGCGCCTTCTAACCAGCCCAGAATATGTATACAATAGATTAGTTATACTGTCTTTACGATTCCGAGTGGATGTCCCGCTTATATCTCGATTACACAAGTGAACGTGATAGTGATGTCATAAATAACGTCATACCCAATCTGGTGTCGTAATAACAAGCCGTATGGGAATATCTGTGTTCATCTTGGAAATGCTTCCTCGGTTGTTACTCTCCTGCCAGGTTTGCTAATAGATATAAAATATATGGTAGCATAAAAAACATATGAAACAAAAAAGTTGAAATATAGTATTTAAAATGAAACATAAGTATAAACTAACTGGTGTTGATAAATGGTAATATATAGTAACACACCCGTTAGAAAGCGGAATTGCTTCCTGTCGTATAATGGTAGTGATAAATAAGCATTTTGATATCATCGTCATATTTGGTAAGCTGAACTTAGATTGAAATATTCAATTTTTGTTGTATACATTATATACGAAGTCTTCTTTCATTTTTTTGACAGAGTACACATTGGTCTGGGAAAAAAATGTCTTGGGTGAAACATGGTCTCTACTTTTCCAATAATATATTGATACTGCAGATGTAACACACAATACAATGCTAGTTTCCTTTCTTTGATTAGGGTCTTTTTATGAATGGAAAGCATCTTAAAATTGTTCACAAAATACGATAGAAATAAGAAGGAATATCAATGGTGGAGTGACATATGGAACGTTATAAAGATATGTCATGTTTCTTTGCCTTAAACGTTTAAAAGTTAAACAAAAAATGTGTTTGACTTTTTGATTACATGTATTAACCTTTGAATCCTTTTAATTGTAAAACCTGGGTAATACAGAAATAGTCTCACCAAAGAACATTCTGCACTGTGCATGTAAACTAGTGATAAAGTACATGTAGTTTACCTAATGAAGAAATGACATATTCTCCCAGCTGTGGAGCGTTTAGCTTTAGTTATGAGTTAGCTGATTGGACAGAGACCTCAACAAACGCAACACCACTAACATTATTGCAAACACGCTGTAGCGGACTATGAATTGTGAGATAGGTATGGAAATTCCATTTTTTCATTCATTTAGATATAATATTATATGAGATGTTAAAGCGATGAGGTAAACAAATATATTTTTCAAACTTTGGTCAATTGAAGTAAGAGAATAATGGGCATACGAAAACTTACATCTAGAAAATAAAACTCGAATGTAGAGTTGAAATTTTCATAATTTGGAAGTTTGAAGTCAAATCTTGTTGAAATAAACGTGTCACACAGCATACCTCGCACGGTTCTCTGTAAGAACAAATATTATATCATTTAATGTATTTTGAAATGCCAGATGTGGAATATAATATTCAATCATATAATTTTACTAGTTTAACATGGATTTAAACATAAGAAAAATAATAATTCAAATAAGACATGGTAACACAGCAAACGTATTTCACGTCATTCATCGATTTACACAGATTTGAATGAAATCCCAGGTCTTTTAAATCTAATGTACATGAATAATCAAACTTTAGTACTATCTCAAAATGTCCAAAAACAGAATCAAACCTGGCAAAAATAACACTTTAAAATGAAGCATGTGCTATAAAACCATTGTCACAGATATGAGTAGACAAAATGAGAATCAGTAACCATATACATGTATTATAGACCTATATGTGTAAGCGTATTGACGGAAACACTGATTAAAAAAGACAATAGAGAGCTTTGTTTTATGATGCGCCCATAGGGGTAGAGCGAGGTTGGATCAAGCCTTGCAACAGATTAGATTTAAGCTCCCCAGTAGTCGTGTTTTTTTTCTACTAAACGTTCTTGTGTTTGTATTACATATATAGCATAATTATTGTAAATATGATGTATATTGATTGTCTTCGTCATATTGCATTAGCTGAGTATTTCCATTCAACGTCTCCTGTTTGAGAGTAGTTTCAAATATTTATCAATACTGTACGAAGTTTCTGTCCAAATAGATTGCATAGATTTAAAAGTTTTGAATATCTTTTTTAAGATAAGAGCTCGTAAAATTAAACCATTAAGTTAGGATTTCAGAAGAGTAACTCGGCAATGGTCTACGTACAAATGAATAATGTTTTCCATAGAGTTGAACGTGACGGTCAGTAAATTGTGATGCTTTATTTTCATACTTACGCCATTATGCCGTCGTTTGTGGTTGGTCGAAATTAGACTGAACACAAAGTTAGTGGTGAGGTCTTGAGACCTCTACGACAGTGACTGATAAAAAATGAATGGGCATTTTCGCTACGGTTCATTTTCGATCATGCCTTGTTGATCACAGTCTATAAAGTGCTGTTGGGCATGTTCTTTAAATCTACGATCCGATGGCCATTCAGTAGATATGTCAGTCTACGTCTTGATTGTCTAATATCAACCCAAATAAAATGACCCCTACTTTCGACTCTTTTCTAAGCAGCAATCTTGTTTTATTTTTATCAGTTTATAACACACCCGCTCGCAATAGTCAGCACGTTATGAAGATATTTATAAACACTCTCTAACACTTCTTTGTTATAAACGAACATGGACCTTTTTTCTCTTTATATAAACAAACAGTATATAACATAATAATAATAATAATACATTTACCTTTCCTTCGTAGGTGTAAGTCGTATTATCAAGGTCTAAGAGTTGCGATGGAGACTTCATCTTCACGTAGAACTGTTTACTGTTACTGGCGGTCGTACTGATGTTTAGAGAAGCATCAAACGTAACGGTTGCGTTTTGTATGGGAATCATGCTGCAGTTACCTTGAGCTCTGTCAATAGCATACGCAATTCCTGGTTGACAAGACATATTTATTAGTCGTCATTCTTACGTTTTATCAAATCAGAATGCGTTGACTTCTTCAACTGTATTTAAACTTATTTATCAATACAAGTTATGTCGACTGTCTAATAAACCAGGCACTACTGTTTTGTAGTTCACCTGTGTAATTATGACTACGTCACGAGTATGTGCAACTGGTGATTGCTTTATTCAAATATCATTGGATACAAGACGAGTCAATGACGTTTTATCACCAAACATAAATATGTGACAATAAAAGAACCAATGTTGGCTTCTTGTGGTCGCTACGTTTTTTAGCTGTATTTATAAAAGTACACCTTATTGACATATTCGTTAATTCGTGTATTTATTTGTTTAATGTGAAATTACCTCACCAGTAATTGTCCTTACTGATATAGTTTATATGTATGTAGCTCTACTAAAATATAAAAAATGAAGTTTATTTGAGGTGTGTGTATTTGGTATGTAAGTACTACAAATATAAACTAGTCTAGTTTTAGTCCATTTAAGGTGTATATATGTTTTATATAGGTACAGCAAAATTAACATATACTACAATCATGAAACAGTGTGGTCCATACATGTTTTACGAACAAATCTTTTAGGATAAAAATTGACTAGAATGGTATATGTATAGTAATAGCAAATCAATGCAGAACCAGCCGCGTCCTATGTCCGTTAATCCTCACGTGTACATGTATATATATATTCATTTTACTTCATAAATCTATATACACTTTGTCTGTAAATGTGATGATCAATATGGATATTATCCCAATGCTTTGTACACATTCGTGCGTACACGTATGTCACCTTACCTGTTGAGTAGTCGTGTACTTCCGTTACGGGATTTGTCGTGTAGTAGGGAAATGCAGATTTCGCAGGCCTGTAGTCAAACCGAAACAGTTTATACGAAAAGTCATACCAAACCTGAAATTGGGAATTTATTGATATCACCTTTGTTCTACATATATATTTACCTATGATTTCTTCATACAGCCGATTGACTTGCAAAAGTTGAGATTGGATTTCTTTACTTTTTAAATAGAGTGTTATTAATGAATTATTATAACTTACACTGTTCCTCCTGCAATCGGTCTGCGTGAAATGAAATATACATACTAACTCTATTTCATTTCTTAATGCAATACAGTTGTGAAGTTGATTAGCAGTTTGCACATCATTGTTGTCATAATCTTGTTTTATGTGTCTGCGGCGTCACGTTATCATGACCTTTGCCACAAATTGCAGCGGAACTTTGATTGAGCGCTTATTCACCATCGTCGCTGTTTCAGCAATGACATTGAACTTTTTTTATATGTATTAATCTGTTTTTTCTAAATTTTAAATTTTATTTGAAATTGTTAAAATAAAGGACACAAGTCACGTGTCTCTAAGAAATTGGGAGAGCATAATTACCGACATTAAACTTGACTTTGAACAAAATAAAATAACAGCTTACAATTAACTTAACAAACAAGTTAAAACTAAAATCAAACCTATGAAGTATTGAAGGTAGAGTGCGTTGTTTTCATATAATGATGAAAAACATTAAAGAAGTACACTGGTAGTATAACCCTAAACTTATGTTTTCATCATCCACTGAAAATCAAATTTTGATCCTCAGTTAAATTATTCATCGTTTTAGAAAGTGACTGCTATCAAAAAGGACATGGGTGAAAACAATAGGAAATAATTACGTATTGTAATACGTTGGGATAGCTCCATACCATACCATTTGCACGGCGATGATAATAAGCCCATCATAATGTGAATGGAGAAAAAAGAATAACGTTTGTTTTAAAATTGGTTTCGTGGTTAAAGTGTTTAATTATTCGAACATGCAAAATGACCAATTCAATAACATCCATAGTTATACTTACGTCAGCTTGAGAAATAGACTGGTCACCTTGACTAACAGTCTCTACTCTGTACGAGTACTGACCCTCAAGATTAGGAACCCTTCTAGTCTGTTTTCGGCCAGAACATGACATACCTTTAGGAGTCTAAATAAAAGGCAATTAAAATCAATTTTCCCAAGAACATAGTATTTCATTTTAATATTATATTCATAGCAAAGTATATATATCAAGATTAGTTAGGTATACAAATATAATGTAGACTTGTTCAGTAAATGTATAAACAGCATGCAAATAAAAGAAACTCACTTCCAGCAAAGAGTCGTCGCCCCAGATTCTGTTCCTGAAATCAATGTATTCATATATATGGTGGAACTGCCTGGAACCGTTTGAATACTGGACTCCTCGAACTTCGGCCCTTATAGGAACTTGGTGTGAATTGTCCGGATCAGTCCAATTGTAGACTTAAATTATGAAATATATATGTATATATGTCTCGAGTATTTTGTACGGATTTTTGTTTACCAAAATAACACGTTAGAAGGTTTGAATAATTATAATTTCGTAAAGGGAGATATTAAGATGTATCATAAATTGTTTACTACGTTATTGAACTATGGTGTGTTACGTGATTATGTACGATTTAAATATAAGATTTAAAATAACTTTTTATTAATCTCTATTAATCAAAATGAGGATGGCAGTGTAGTGTGTCGGTCGTTTATGCTAGAGTTTACGAGTTCGATTCCAAGCTCTCGGTGGTCTCTCATAAATCGACATTCAGTACTGGTTCTACCTAAAGAGCTGCTGACTCGAGAGGTTATATAAGCTGCTTAATTTCTTTTCAATCGATTTAAAATATAATTTCATGTCATAAATACTCCCCCATACATCAAAAGACAGTTTTTCCTACCGGAGAAGTAAAGATCGAGTGAGCAGTTTGCTTTCAGCATGTCCCAGTACACGCATGACTGCCAGTGGTCCGTAGGCACGCCTCGAACAGTAGATTGTCCCATGTATGCCTGCAATAATTGTGATATTCAATAAGCGTTACTTCAGGTTCATTTAGTGAGGTTCGGTGTTCCGCAGGGTTCTTGTGCCGGACCGGTGATCTTCACCCTGTATATATCGGCTCTCAATCGAGTTGTGCAGAAATATCCAGCCGATCTCTATGGATATGCGGATGATCACAAAATTGCATTAAAAATTCAATCGGGAAATGCTCAAAACGAGACAACTGTTCTTCAACGACTTAATAGTTACCTCAATGAAATCATACAATGGATGACAACCTTCAAACTGAAAATGAATCAGTCTAAAACTGAAATAATTATATATGGATCCAGACAACAGTTAGCGAAATTGAACATCACAAGTAGTAAACGTTAGTGGTGTGACGTAAAATGTGTCGATCATGTCAGAGACCTGGGTGTGATCATGACCAATACACTCAACTTTGACCATCACATCCAAAAAAAGTGTCGGATAGCTCATGTGCAGTTACGAAATCTTCGAGCTATACGTAAACATCTCACACAAAAGTCAACTGAATCATTAGTGCATGGATTGGTTCATTCCCACATTGACTTCTGCAACGGTTTATTTACTGAAATTCCAGCCTATCAAATCAACAAACTACAGCGAGTCCAAAAGCATGCCACCAGAGTTGTCATGAATGCTTCCTATGATCAACCAAGTGCAGAACTACTAAAAGAATTACACTGGCTTCCAGTTAAAGCTAGAGTCATGTTCAAAGTCTTAGTAATGGTTTTTCGTGTCATCAATGGTACAGCTCCAGTATTCCTGAGGGAAATGTTTGTACCTACTCGACTACGGTACAGACTTCGATCACAAGGTGACATTAACTTTAACATACCTAGACGGCGAACAAAACTAGCAGACAGATCAATGGCCGTTGTTGGTCCCAAACGTTGGAATAATCTACCGAGTTATCTTAAAAACATTCAATCTGAATCAAGTTTTAGATCAAAACTGAAAACACATTTGTATAGTCAGTTTAATGAACAATGAGTGTGCTCTGGTTAAATACAAAATACTTGTAGCAATATAAAACAGTATTGATGTATATCTGTGTGTATATATATATATATATATATATATATATATATATATATATATGTGTGTGTGTGTGTGTGTGTGTGTGTGTGTGTGTGTGTGTGTGTATATATATACATGTCTAAATTTAAGTTCCAGAATCCTGTTAATATATTGAATGTATATGTTTTAAATTTGTGTTATGTAATCGTGAAGCGCAATAGAATATTTTATAATTTTTGCGCTATATAAATGTCATGTATTTGTATTTGTATTTGTATTAATAGATGGTGAATATTACCTATGTATGAAACTCAAAACGCACCAAGACATAAAAAATGAGGTTTATATTTAATAAATACTGAATCTGAATATGATTTCACACCACCAGGAACAATTACGATAATATTTGAAAATGATATTGAAACTAAACTGTTTGGTTATAACGATGTGAACTAAAAATAATTTTTTTAAGCTTAAGGTCATACAAGTGGGTGTGTTTTGTATGTTGCAATGGATCAGAAATAAAACAACATTTACAGATGCAAAGAAATACAATAGGCATACTCAAATGCATTTAATATTAACATTTAACAGTAATACAGAGGACAGAAATCATAAAAGAAATATTTTCTTTCATTTCAATTTTTTATTATGTATAATTTTGAATATGTTATAATATATGTTTCAACAAAGGAAAACATTCAGAGATTACTTTTACATCAGGGTTAATTTTTTCTGCTAATTGACACCGAGTTAAATATATCTTACTAGACAAATAGATATTGATTATTATTGAAAATAGGAAAAATGTATAAATAACTATTTTTAATATAATTCTAATTCAAACTTTAAAAAATGCTGTTCTCATTCGGTGAATTACCAATAATATTTAACAGAAACTAATAATTATTCTATATATAATTTATCTAGACAGACTGATAGTCGTAATCATTTCGTTACACATACCAGACCACTCATCTTCGCATACTGAAGAGCTAGTCTTGTAGAATACACGTGTGGTAAACCTGCCTGGTCCACCTTTCATACCAAACAAAAGAGAAGTGTTGTTATTGCGAGTCATATTTACTGCGTGGCAATCACCATCTGGAAAACAATATGAATGCTGCATTTAAGGACAATTGCTATAGTTTTTCATGCGCACCAGTTCCGCACAAAAAGGGAAGCAACTTTGTTGAGACCAGCCAGTGTCACTACATACTATTATACTACAACTGACCCTATTTTGCATGGCTCACTCATTACGGATACGCCTGAAATTGGTTTCTTATATTATATTCAATATTATGAAATATGCATATTGGTATAAAATAATTGTTTATAGCAATTTAACCTAGATATAGAATATAATAGAAATCTTAATATTCATACAAATATGCTCATTTATTATAAAAGCGTTAATTTTGCAATTGCAGTTTATTTAACGATGGCATTCTCTAAGTCTTTAGAGCTTTTTTTTCTCAAACTCAAT
Organism: Panopea generosa; assembly: GCA_029582155.1. Classification (NCBI taxonomy): domain Eukaryota; kingdom Metazoa; phylum Mollusca; class Bivalvia; order Adapedonta; family Hiatellidae; genus Panopea; species Panopea generosa. The sequence goes on along the minus strand of CM055901.1, from coordinate 34,163,655 downwards.
TTATTATTTTGACTGTCATTAGAATAGGTATCAGAAATTATTTTGTGAGGTTTTAAGGAAATTTTATCCATACACTATATCAAAATATTAAAATACGCTATATTTTTGACGCTATCAATTGAAAAACAATCGATACTCTGCCGCAATGATTTTGTTTTTAAAAACCGTAAACAGTTAAATTCAAGCTTATAATTACCATTTTCATGACAATCGTTATTATATGCATGCATCTGTGTATTAGTTTTAATTAAATACTAGATGTAGACAATTTTAAATATTGTTTTCGCATTGCTTGTTTAACCTACATTTGTTCGCCAAATGTCAAGGACGAGTATGTTTATGAGGAGGTAATACCAAATATTCTGTACGGTAACATGTATTTTTTTTTCTGAAATTGCATAAACATACATTAAACTTCTATACTGGAAAATGTCATAAACTTCTATCCATAGGAAAAATATGACAAATCTACAGCAATCGTCTTTAACGTGTCGATATTAATGTAAAAATTTAGACGATAAATAATGGGTTAAATCTATCGTACAGCTATTAGAAGGGTCATTGTTTGAAGAAGTATAAATAATGCGATGATTGTATTGTAAGTCGTAGGTAGCAGCTTTCTCAATTATTTTCTTCTGCACTGAACCCATATATGTATAAATATCTAACAATTTATCCAATCAAAAACTTATAAACTTATTCAATGCTCTATTGTACAAACGTGTATCATATAAACGCCGTATTTTTTTTTTTTTTTTTTTTTTTACAATGTTCGTGTATTTCATTTTATTTTTCCTACCATATATACCCGTATATATATAATTGATGTAGACTACGTACTCTGGACCATCAGAACTTGGTTGTCGTTATAATTGAATATCATGTAATCCATCTTATTGTTCTGAATGATTCGGAGGGCAGTCCTGTTGCTAAAACTATCGTCATATTCTTCCGCCACGACGGTTTTCATCTTGTCGATAACGTTACCTTCAATTCTTGTTTGGAACGTATTGGGTAAATTTGGTACAGGCGGCACCTTTGCGCCTGGCGTAACTTAAATGAAAACACAATGGCATACTTAAAGCATAGTAAAGTAGTAAACTGACCAACAGATGTAGTGAAATAAATATTTTTGAATATCAGGTTTTGATTTGCTCATAAAGATATTTTCGTTATTAGTTAAATGGAATGTATCAGTATTTTTTAAACTTTTAAAATTGGCTAAAATATAATTTTTCCAAAATAATTTTATCATGACTATATATACTCCCTAACCCCATATGTACCAATCCCCGCACTGTCCCATAGTATAATCATTAAATAACTTAAATAACACATATGCCTCGTAAATAATTAGCAGCCACCTACCGCCAAAAGATCTGGTACTCGTTGCTGGTGCGTAGCTACACTTAGAAGGGTTGCTAAAGAAAACAGAGCCATCCGGAAAAGACTTTCCTGTAAAACAGGTAATATGAACATATCAACGTTACTTTTGATTCAAACCGGTCACGAATAAACAAGCACGCCAATGCAACATGTTTTAATTCGATACATCATTTCTCACATTGCCCCTTAATTCGAAATATCAAGGTGGGGCCCCATTCTATGAATGAATTGGATGCAGGTATGTTTTACAACAATAGTGTGGTGGAGGTATAATTTACAACAGTTTTTCAAACAATCGTACCTGTTTATTCAATTTTGTTTTAAATTGCATAAAGCTCTTTTATGCCTGTTTATATATCTATTAGATTTATTTAGAAAATATCTTCATTCTTTAATACATAACATAAACAACATTATTTTTTCAAATAATAAATGTATAAAACAACGGATTTTCTTTTTTATCCATTTTGATCATATATGCTGTCATAACTGTTTATAGTATGACCTGCATCGGGTGCCATGTGTGCATATCGACTGAGACAAAATATGATATATTGGTATCATTCTTATACGTGGTCAAGTTAAATCACTGATAAAAGTCAGTGGTATACATAGTTCGAGTGACCCACTCAATAAGTCAGTTTTGAGGCTTGGACAGTTAAGCAGAAAACATTTTACTAACTTTCATACACGTCACAAGGATGATACTTTGCTCCTGGACCGGTATCGTCCATGACTCCCGTACTGAGCAGACACTCGGTTGCTTGGTCACAGAAGTCAAACCGAGCACAACTGTCTAACTCCATCTCAACACATAGCTTTGCACATTGTTGCACGTTTATATCACTGACTACTCTTGTTGCCGGACTGTGATATCCCCGACCTCCTATCTTTTCAAAGTCTGCTAGTAGGTGTTTACCTATAACAGAAAAAAGGTTGCGAAATATTGACAATGAATCCATCAATCAACAAAAACAACTTTCTGCAATGCAGGTAATGAGTATAATAAATGATAAAAGGATAAAGCTGAGTCTGTCCATGAGAGGTAATGTAATATACAATATTAAATGTGGGAAAGCAGCTTAATTGAAATAACTGTTCTGATACAGCTGAAACATTTTTTTATGTTAGAAATAGAAGATTTACATATGACTTTCTAATAACCGGTATATGTACTTTTAAAAACTTAAAATTTAAAATCCAAGGCGATGAAAAGGAGTTAATTATCAATTATATTTGATACCAGAATTCCCTGAAACGCGCTCAGAAACGAAAATAACACTATTTAGGGTGTTTATCTTGGCAAAATGTATCAGCTTTTAGAAATACAATTTTAGTGGTAAACAGTCAGTGCAAAGTTAAGTGTTTCCAAAACAACAAACGTTTAGATAGTTTGATATAACTATTGATAAGATAAAACTATCGCGATTAAACTTTCAGCACAAGGTTTCAATTTTTTAAACAAAATGCCGATACAATATATTTAGAAGATAGATGTCCTAACTTGGCCAACTTGCCCAGGTTAGACTGAAATGAATTGCCCTAAGGGACAAACATGTATCACATTATTTTAAACTGATTTCGATATGATCGCCATATACTTCAATATAGTTCATCTTAAAATAAGTGTTCGAATAACAAGGTAAAGGTCGTCAAGTAGTGCGTGCGTGTTTTTTTTTGTGCGTGTGTGCGTGTTGTTTTTTTTTGTGCGTGCGTGTTTTTTTTTTAATTTAAGAATTGTGACTCCATTTCAATTTCAACGAATTTAAATTGTGTAACCATTTTAGTTGATTTAAAACTCGAAAACCACATAGTGTTTATGATAAATGATAATTCGACACCTTATATTCATTCTAAATATAATATTATGGGTTTACACATGTACAGCGATTATTTATGCCTTTAATGTTTTCCTTGGAAGTATTTTGGCAGTGAGACTTCGATCATTGAAGAAAAACAGACCAGTAACAAAAGAGGTGGTTAAATTAATATCTTCTTCATTAACAAGTGTCATTAGTTTGCCTTTTTCTTGCCGTAGCCCCATTGCAAGTGGGAAATCGTCATTTAATGGACCAATGTGTGATTGATTTGAAGAAAAAAAATGCTGTGTATTAAAGACGTTATAAAACACTTCATGAATTAAAAATATTCAAAATACCATTGATGCAGTTTATTGTTTAAATAACTAAACGGTACTGGATTATTTAACTATTGGTTAGATATAACGGTTGTTGGTTTAAACATATTTATTCATTCAAATGTACATATATACACATAAGTTAAGGTATTAATATGGATTAGAACGAAAGATAAAATCTTACAAAGTTATTTTCTTTTCCATTATTGTTGACACAAACAACTTCAAACTAACAGTAATACTGAGAGATTTGTTTGTACACTTTATGAGTAATAATTCAGCAGCCACTTCGAAATATCTTAGTTATCGGATAACAAAAATAACCACTGCTTAAAAATGTATCAGATCATTTCGTCTCCTAATCCGACTATTGCTCTATTTTGATAGCTAGATGCATGAGGCATCTTTTATCATCTACGTAACTATACTACTAACGTGAGTAATGTTCACAAACAGGATAAGACTGGAGGCTTGTGTCTGGTGGTCCAAAGTAGTAGGTTTTTCCGAGAAAACAGGCTGATCTGTCCTCACAATAGGTAAAGGACTTGCAGTTGAAAGCATTGTAGAAATTACATAGTTTGGCACACATGTCAGCAGTGTGCACTTCCTGGTATACTGCTTCCGACATCGGGGGCTTCACAACGCCTGGCATGTGAATGTAATCAGATGTGTATACTCCTAAATTAAAAATAAAACAAATCGAATTTGATTGACTTTTATGCAAAGACAAACTTATGGTACATTGAGTATTTGATATGCATTCATCATGAAACAATAAATTTAGGTGCGTTTTAATATGCATTTAATCATGATATAAAACAGGCATTTCAAATATACATTCTGTCATAAAAAAAAAACACGAATGTGAGGTTTTTATAAATACACATATATCAAGCTACAAAACATGTGATTTTAAACATACATGTATCATGATACAAAATATGCGTTTTTAAAAATGCATTTATTATGATAAAAAACACGTCGGTGCGTTTAACCATTTCACTTCTTATTTAAAAATATCCGTATTATACGTTTAGCTCGATTGGGATGAAATATCAGGGCTTATATGAATCGCTCTGCTCTAGTTTCCTGGGTAGAACCAGTAGTGAGCGTTATGTTTTGAAAGCCGATTCGTTCAAGCGCAAGACGTTGTTTTTGAGAGGTCATCGCTTCTAGGGTTGGATGGAACCCGCAAACTATGCCGTAAGTGGTCTCCACCCTTTCCATTGTACTACCACCCGGCTTTTATATATTTAAGAATTGATATGTTTTACATATTATTAAATGATGGTGTAAATGCTTGAACTGGCATGTTGTCATCGCAACTTAATCAATTAATCGATGTATCAACGTAGTATCAAGTATTTGGTTTAACGCCATTTTAAATTGGAAGTACAAATCATGAAATAAGAGATATGATTTATTTAAAGCAAACTTGGATTATATGAAATTGTGCAAACAGTTTCATAATGTCTAAGCTATACTCAAGTTATTAATATGAAAAACTAGTACTATTTCATAATAATTATAAAACTTTCATTTATTTTTCATGCGCACCAACTCCGCGCCTGACTATCAATCCAGGGGTCGTGAGTTTGAATCACCTTCCGTCAACAGTCTGCATGATGATTGATATACGGCATTGTATCTCATTTCCATTCGTCTCTCATCACTTATCAAAGTGAGAAAGTTATCAGTTACTTGCGGAGATTGGGTGTGCTAGAATACTGGTTAACTTTTCAGGATCCCAGGAAACATTTGTTAGGTACTGATCGTCTGTAAGCCATCGTTGGCACAACAATGACGCTGAATATTCAAGCAAGCAATCAATCAACTGATTTAGAACCGTTTCGTGCCACGCTGAATTTCACGAAGACTTTGAGGGAGACAGTGGTGTAGATGAACTGTGTTAATAACATGAAATGGCAATACCTTATAAATAGACAAAAAACATAAAATAAAATGAGTTTGTTTAAAGACTTGTAGTAATTTCACCCGCGGCTTTGCCATTGTGAAAATATTAGTGTTCACGAAATGAAATCAAATTCGAGTCTTATTGCAAATGACTACATCACATTTCCTTTTAGTTGAAATAGTTATGAAATATTTTACAGACCACTTTTCAATCAAGAGCTATAAATAATCTTACTGCTATATAGATTTACAAGTTCGGCGTCTATCACAGCATTAGGGCGTTCATCAGGGTGCAGAGTTGACAAAGTACAATAACCATAGGTGGCGTTGTAAGTGAAAGAGTTGCATATCTCTCTCATCTGATCAATACAGGTAGTTGCACAATTATCAATGCTGTCTTTGATGTCGAAGAAAGAATAGCCGGGCATGTCTTTGTTGACTTGGATAGTGAACTGGCTCATAAGTTCCTCTGAGAAGACAAACGCATTTTTTTTTATTTTAATAAAGAAACATGCTTCAATTCTTACAGAAGGACTGTAGAAATTGTCATAGGAAACGTCACATAACATTGGTAGGAGCACGGCGATTGGCTACAATCTAGCAATAGTAGCAGCACAATTATTATTGGTTGGTCAATTTTACGTTGGGGAAAGCCCTAATAAAAGTTAGATTCGGTGTCTTTTCTCACAAATTTACTTTTTACTAGACTCATGTGGTTAATAAAGAAACTATTTGCCAGACATATTGCACATATGTTTATCTTTTTATCAACATAGTCGACCGTCATTGTTGTTATAATTCCAGTTGATTCGATATCTCCCAAGATTATTTTTATTACACACAGTACATAAGTACACAATAATATATCAAGCGAGGTATGTAGGGAGAAGCTGAAAGGCTTGTTTCATAATCGACATGCAAAGCCGTTAAATAATAAATATTTGGTTAAGTGAAAGCAGTTTTCACCTCGGTTGCAGGATCATTAAACCATAGACCTGCTTTTCACTTCAGTCAACAACACATGTGATTGAATGAATGATTAATTCACACAAGTAGTCACCGATTTGATATAAAACATTTTATCATAAATCTTACGTGTTGTGATACGGTTATGTGAACTTGGAAGGTCATCGCTCTCGATGGTTTGTGCTATAAATTTCTGCATCTGAAATGTTCAAGACGCAAGTCAAAATGTATCAATTACCAATTACATGTATAGCTTTAATTACGACATATAGCATTTATTTTCATGTTTCAACGTTCGTGTAAAATATGTAATACAAATAAAGGAATATTATTTGCACCTGAATTGCATGACATGCGTGTCCGATAAATACAGGATACAAGATACAATGTTTTATTTCGTTAACGAAAACTTCCGGCCTAATATACATATCATTATCTACAGGAAATCGCATGAGTTACGTATGCATGTTATATTTGTAATTAATTTCTTTTTAACTGAAAACAAATGTAAGATTTTTTTAATTTTGTCTTCAAGTTGTTGAATATAAATCAGTTTCACCACAATACTAAAGAAATAGCAGTAGATGACGTAAATATGAGTATCTTGGACTTTTGAAGAATATATGATATTCATTTTCTAATCCATAAGAGTGTTTGGTTGTTTGGCATTACAGACAGAAATGATTTTTCACGTTCACTATTTTGATGATGACCAGTTTCTATTTTAAACTTGTGGCTGGGGCATTGAAAACGATTCATTGCTCTTTTATGTGAAAACGGCAAGTCCACACAATCATATAAAGAAATGTGCATCACTCCTTACGCCCACCGCCTTGGTCCGTAGTCGATATTTAAGCAATACCGAGCGAGCTCGTTTTGTACAAGAAATCAAATACAACATCAACAATGAGCCAAAGTACGCCACGTAGTGTGAAAATAAGACAGTTGATGAATGCACTGGTTTATAATAACCGATAAAATAGGTCATTTAGAAACACAGAGCACGCCTTTGAAAATGAAATGGCAGGCCCGGTTTTATTGTGGCTGTCAATAAGGGGAAATTACATCTTTTCGTTTTATCAGTAACACGTTAGAATACTATTCTTTAAATATGCGTTGCCATCGTTAATCTCAATTTACCCTTTTTAACAACACAAATTAGATTAATATATTCATGAGAATTAAAAAAAAAACGTTATATTATTTTCTTTTTAAACTTGCATCTTCATGATGGAATTTAGGCAAAATATATCACGAATAAATATCAAATTCAATCTGAACAATGTTTGTCAAGAAAGGTATTTGATTTTAAGTGCAACGATACAAATTAGAATCACATTATTAACAGCTAGGTATATCTGGTTGAGATGATCATGTATTTCACTTTATTCGCAATACTACAAAGGTATAAATATAATAGCGTTCATAACAGTTGGATATGAATGGTTAAGATATATTTGACTTCGATCGTAACACTACAAGTTATAATCACCTTCCTTGCATTTGGATATGCATGATAGAGATTTATTGAAATTTAATCACAACACTCCCTTGCAGTTGAATGCTATTTGTCTTTGTAGAGTACTTCAAACACCGAAGAGAATTCAAGTGACTCATAGAAAAATAGTTTACAATGATTTGTGCATGTAGTGTAATGTATTCAAATAAACGATTGAGATACTTACAAAGCCGTCAATGTTGACTTGAATAGCAAAACTTCCAAAGATAACTGAGTTCTTAAGGGCTCTGAATGCTTCTTCTACTCCTAGTTCATTGTGTGTTAGAGGAACCAGACCTGATTTAGAAGTAAAATCTGTTATGTTCTGTATAAACACACAGAAACAGTGATGGGCTCTACAGAGTGAAATAAAAGTTGTATTGTAAGTACCTGATAGGATCAATGTTAATAAAAAAAGACAGAGCCAATATTTGGTTGGAAATTAAGATGATAATAATAGGAATAAGTATCACAAAACTGAATTTAATGTAGTTATAAAAATTATATTGAAACTTGAACGTATAGAAAAAGTTCAATTAAACCTCTTCATATTGACATTTTTGCATTGAACTCAAATATAACAGCCACTTTATGGCACAATATGTGCCCCCAATATACAAGCATTCTTGTCCCGAAACACATAGTTTTAAGGTAGATTGGACATTTCCACCCTTCTAATTACCATGACTTTAAAGTTAGGAGCCTGATATGTTTACATACTGCTTCACAGTATAATTATGCACAACTTTGTACTGCATGCTATGCTCTCTTATGAATACTTTGCACCAAAACTTAAATGGAGGTGGGACGCGAACTAACATGCATACGCAGATTCTATATCCATACAATACATGTTTATGGCATTTGTTTATAGGGTATTTGCATATGAAAATATCCCTCACGCCTACTAACACCGGCTGACGCTGCTGATGTCAAGAAACCATGATAACACTAAATGATGGTCCATGGTTACAAGGAACCAGCAAAAAAAACAACAAAAACACATAAAGCAAATGACGTTACGTACGCATATAAGTGATCAAAATTCTTATCTGGGACAAGTTGGCCAGTCTTCCGTTAGTGTTCGGCTTATTGTGCATCTGTGTGTATTCGCAACAAAATCAAAACTGTTACACAAGGAAGCTGGTGGTTTGTGTATTTTATTACATCTCTCTGCGCAGTCGGACGCACTAAAGATATCGGTCAACTCGTTGTAACTATACCGCATCATCATGTCAGGAATTTTGCTGAAATAGTCTGTAAAAATAGAGTAGTATCACTACAAACACAGCACACTCATAATCTATATAAACATGCACGTCCTTGATAGATCTATATCCCGAATTTACTCGTGCTAGAATGAATTAAGAATTTTATTCGTGCTAGAAAGCATGGATCTGTACCCCGTTTGTGTTACTAAAGGGATTTTGTTTCTAGACATTAGTTTGTGTTGGTTTGGACAGGAAGATATATACACATTGGTTTGTGTTGGTTTGGACAGGAAGGTATATACACATTGGTTTGTGTTGGTTTGGACAGGAAGATATATACACATTGGTTTGTGTTGGTTTGGACAGGAAGGTATATACACATTGGTTTGTGTTGGTTTGGACAGGAAGATATATACACATTGGTTTGTGTTGGTTTGGACAGAAAGGTATATACACATTGGTTTGTGTTGGTTTGGACAGGAAGGTATATACACATTGGTTTGTGTTGGTTTGGACAGGAAGGTATATACACATTGGTTTGTGTTGGTTTGAACAGGAAGATGTATACACATTGGTTTGTGTTGGTTTGAACAGGAAGGTATATACACATTGGTTTTTGTTGGTTTGGACAGGAAGGTATAAACACATTGGTTTTTGTTGGTTTGAACAGGAAGATGTATACACATTGGTCTGTGTTGGTTTGAACAGGAAGGTATATACACATTGGTTTTTGTTGGTTTGGACAGGAAGGTATATACACATTGGTTTTTGTTGGTTTGAACAGGAAGATGTATACACATTGGTTTGTGTTGGTTTGGTCAGGAAGATATATACACATTGGTTTGCGCTGGTTTGAACAGGAAGGTATATACACATTGGTTTGTGTTGGTTTGGACAGGAAGGTATATACACATTGGTTTGTGTTGGTTTGGACAGGAAGATATATACGCATTAGTTTGTGTTGGTTTGGACAGGAAGGTATATACACATTGGTTTGTGTTGGTTTGGACAGGTAGGTATATACACATTGGTTTGTGTTTGTTTGGACAGGAAGGTTTGTGTTGGTTTTGACAGGAAGGTATATACACATTAGTTTGTGCTGGTTTGAATTGGAAGATGTATACACATTGGTGTGTGTTGGTTTGGACAGGAAGGTATATACACATTGGTTTGTGTTGGTTTGGACAGGAAGGTATATACACATTGGTTTGTGTTGATTTGGACAGGAAGGTATATACACATTGGTTTGTGTTGGTTTTGACAGGAAGGTATATACACATTGGTTTGTGTTGGTTTGGACAGGAAGGTATATACACATTGGTTTGTGTTGGTTTGAACTGGAAGGTATATACAAATTGGTTTGTGTTGGTTTGGACAGGAAGGTATATACACATGGGTTTGTGTTGGTTTGGACAGGAAGGTATATACACATTGGTTTGTGTTGGTTTTGACAGGAAGGTATATACACATTGGTTTGTGTTGGTTTGAACTGGAAGGTATATACACATTGGTTTGTTATTGAATGAAGGGTAATGTAACCAGATATTAGTTTGTGCTAGAACGGATGATTATGAATTAAGGCACTGGTTACGTATCAGGTCATTGTTTTGCTACTATTGGCGGTTAAATACAAACAGACACTGTTTCGTGCTGGGTAGACGGCTATATATCCAGATATTGGTTCGAAATATAATTAACGGTCGGTCATATAAACAGACATGGAATGAACGATTGTATGAATGTATACATAACCAGACATTGGTTCTGGAATGGACGATTGTATGCATGTACATGTTTTCAGACATCGGTTATGGAATGACCGATTATATGTATGTGCATGTACATATAACCAGACATTGATTTTGGAATGAACGAGTGTATGCATGTACATGTATTCAGACATTGGTTGTGGAATGAACGATTGTATGTATGTATATGTATCCAGATATTGGTTCTGGAATGAGCAATTGTATGTATGTACATGTAACCAGATATTGGTTCTGGAATGAGCAATTGTATGCATGTACATGTATTCAGACATTGGTTCTGGAATGAACAGTTGTATGCATATACAAATAACCAGACATTGGTTCTGGAAAGAACGATTGTATGTATGTATATGTTTCCAGATATTGGTTCTGGAATGAACGATTGTATGCATGTTCATGTATCCAGACATGGATTGTGATCTAAATAATAGTTATGTACTCAATCTTCTGTTTGTCTTGGTATTGATTGATCTCCATTGATGTATTTTCTGAAATCTAACAATTCTTTTGGGCTATTGGTATATGTATTTAACAACCCATTTGTATTTTATTATATGTATCAATGAAATCGGTATTTCTGGTCTACTGATGGGAGCCCACTTTAGGTATTTTGGTAATTCTTTTTTATAGATTGGAGCACAGGCGCCTTATGGTTTACAAACGCTCAGATAATCTGGATGGAAAAGACACCATTCTACGAATGTTGCTATTCTGTTTACGGGAATGTGCACAGTGAAAGAGATTAGACTATACTAATATAAACAAACCAATAGCAGGAGGCAGATCTAATAATGTTCCCTTGAAAAACATGTGTCCCCCGTTGGCATCTATCTGCATTTTACCATTCGTAACACGGATCTGAGACACGTTAGCGTTGAACTGGATATTGCCTCTACCATGGCCTTCACAAAATGGTTAGCATACCAGGTACAAGTTCGAGTCATATGTTCCTGAAAATTAAATATTAATTTTTGACATTAAAGCGTCCATATCAACTTTGATCATGACTCCCGCAAGACTGATTCACTATTTATCATAATATACTTCAGCATGTTTGATTTTACGAGAACTTCATTGTGTTATCGGAGAAATATTTTAAAATTCATGTCGATCAGTCAAATGTGTGTTATTCATGTGTGTAATCTAAATGCATCAATTGGTAGGATGAAATTCATATGTCGAGCGAAACGCCAAAACAAATAAAAAAATAAAATTGAAACAAAGTCGTATTTCCGTATCGCAATGTCAAGCACGACATATCTAACTCAACAAATACATATGTCAGGATGATCGTTATTTAAGTCAACACAGCTATTGTGTTTTACATTTTACGACAATTGTCTGTATTTCTTGATTACTCATGCTGTCATGTGACTTTTTGTTGATGACGTTTTCATTATATTTGTCATGTTATCGAGGCTACATGTTGCCAACACTACACAGCATATTTTTGGAATGGGTTTTAACGTCATTTTCAACACATTTTCATTTATACTATGACATATTCAGTTTTATCTAAGAGAGGAAGATCTCAAGATAAATCTGAGTAGAACCATCGTAACTGACAAATAAAGCTTTCGGACTGAGCGTGACTCGAGCCTACGGACCAAAGCGCTGAGAGTTAAGTGATCTTGGTCGACGCCTTAGACATTCGGCGACGGAGGACCTCAAGCGGCATAATGAGCTTCCACATTACTTTACGACTACGATTCTCTTTCAAAGTCAGTGCAAACGTTCTAATGGGTTTGGTTTTATGCCATTTATGCATGTCATTAAGGCTTCATTAGTGGTTGAAGATCTTTAAATGAATCTGAGTAGTTCTGATAGCGGGTTTTCATGGACCTGATTGGATATGATATTGGTTATATTTTAAGGAGAATCGAAAAAAATGTAAGTTACATTTTTACCTATTGAATAATACACTAATTAAAACTTTATTAATGTAACAAAAGAAATTTGACATGATATTAAAGTGCAACTTTAACATAAAGCTCATAATCCAACAAAACATAGCATACTTGTTGAAATGTGTTTACAACTAGATCATTTAGATGTAACCATACATACAAACTGATAACGTTCAAATGTCTTAAAGGCAGTGTGTCAAGAAAAAGGCTATCAATATATTAAATATAGCATTCAGTTTAAAATGATTATTAAGCGTCAGAGCATCATTTAAATGATTTGTAATTTCAAAGCAGCCAAAACTAGGAACTCGAAAGGCAATTCGAGTAAATTCAGACTACCAAAGACGAAAATATGTAACTTGAAATCACTCATGCACAGGTCTTTAAATGCATTATGATGTCATACGAGCATTTTATTTAAGTTTAATCTTTGCACGCAGGCCAAACCAGGGAGTTCTTTTTTTTTTCATATTTTTCAATTTTTAACTGATATCCTGATATACGGTAAGGGTTCAGTGAGTATATTTTATACACTGGGAAAACGTTTTTAGTAAATATATCTTAAGGAAGGTAATGGCATAGTAACGTTAAGACCTTGCACTATTTGTCTATGAAAACTATCAACCTAATGTATGACTTTAATCCAGTTTACCTGCAAATTCGATGACAAAAGATTGTTTTTTGTATTGAGTGAAACAACTCGTGATGTCAAAATCTCCATATGACGATGGCTGAGGCTTAAAGTCGTATATGTCATATGTTTGTTGATAGTCCACCTAAAATAGAATGGCATATATACATATTATCTCACGAAAATATGCCCAAGTAGTGTATCTTATTGATCATACTTTTATGTTCTTAGTCTATGTTAACTTAATATTTCAAAACGGTGGAGCCATTTTTTAAATCCCCAATAATGTCTATACACGTACAATGACATCATTGTTTGGGATAGTTTGACAGGACATGTTGTAACTGTGCGCACATGCTAGCATGTTCATACATATTGCATTTACACAAAATATGGAGAACCAATAATATGTTAGCGAAAAAGACGTTTGCAGAAACAAAACTGTTTAACCAGTCTTATTCTATATTTTAAAGGTAGATGTATTCTGGACGTATGTAGTTAACACAGTTTTGATTATGATTGTATGACTATTGCTAATGTTGACCCAGTAAATGAATAACCCAAAATATCGAATGACTATAGGTAAAAAAATATTGGATAGTGTTTGTTAAACTTATGTTCGTCCAACCACTGGCAATGTCATCATTCTTTGCCTAGCCGGAAATCTCATCATTCATTACAAACGAAGCATTATCTCTCACCAAACCCTTATTCAATGATATACAAATAAAGCGTTCGATTTCATTGAGTAGCTATCTGTTATTGACACGTGGAGTATTGTATGAAGTGTAGTCCGATTTTAAGTGGTCTTGTCTAAACCCGAAATAATATAGTGTTGAGGATAAAAACGACATAACCTGTATTTACACAATAGATGTATTCATCATTTAAAAATCAATGTTATCTTTTTGAACAATAAATTTGGCCTAAGCGTCTACTCAAGTGCATCAATTCTTGAACATGTTTCCATAAACTTGTGTTTTTGCAGGTTTAAAATATATAACAATACTTCATAGAATTGCTTTGATTTATTGTATATGCTTATCTATGAAAAATACGTAGTTTTCTTGCTAGTATCATGAAGCAAAATGTATTCTGGGTAATCAAATGTTATATAAAATGTAGCCTATAACGGTAACAATGAACATGATACTATAAGTTAGTGTATACTTCACCATCAGAGAGATGAAATAGTTCTATGATTTACAATGTGAAAATTATGTTATAAGATTCGTCATACCGAATTCGGAGTTCTGATGGTAATCTTTACAGGAATTCCATAGTTCATTGACGAATTGATTCCTTGTTCCCGCCAAGATGGCTGCCAGAAAAAGAAGTAACATCAAATATACAGACATCATTAAAACGGAGCATATAACAAACTTATTCGGGGAATTTATATAATATGATATATATTTTTTAATTTTTCAAAGTGAATCTGTAATCTGAAATTTTAATATTAATGATAACAAACGGTCGATAGATATATACAAAGATATAAATACACATGTGAACAAATCATTTTTTTTCTTGGAAACATTTTTTGGATATTGAAGCTGTTTATCGAGTTATATAGGGAAATAGTGTTTTTTAGTAAAATGAACCAATAAAAATATCTCGGGATTCGAACTCGGATCGTTTATCCGAGATGTGAAACCTTTAACGTTATTCACGGGGTCATATCGGCGATAATAGCGAGTTACTACATGTTTTTGACAATACACCACGGTTATTTTGCACCACATATGATCCAGATAGTTACGTTTGATGCTAAATTTGCAACTATACTTATTTGCTTATATCGAATTAAAATGATATAGTTTACTTGTTATGCTGCTTTAAGTGTAGAGTATTCATATAATATGATATAATTTCGTCACGGAGCAGAATTAAGTGTGAGTATACATATACATATATCGATATACGTATACATATAATATGATATTATGTATATGAGTATGTATATTCATGAATGTGTACGTACATGCAAGTGTCATTTTTACATAACATAAAAACAGTCTATATATTGGCAATACACTTTAAATTTAATTTTAAAAAAGCATGTCAAAACATTTTTATCTGTCAATAACACGTTCGCATTTTTTCACTAAGACACTTTGCAAACAGCCAGTTTAAGATGCATTTGTAAATTAAATAGAGATATATTTCTACCAGCATTTATATTTTTGCATTTATAAAATGCATATGTCTGTGTGGGTACAAATTTAGAATTTAAAAATCAAAACAGTTTCTGTAAATTGTCAATGTATGTGCTCTTCGTACTGATGTTTTAAATTTTCTGAAAAAAAATTGTGATGGTTATTGTCTTCAATATGTATATTGTACAAGTCTATCGGAACATTTTATTCGCGCACAATCAGGCAGAGAATATATTTGGAATTCAATATCATCAAGGGGGTTCAGTCTTTTTTTTAAAAAATATTGTAGATTTCAAAGTTTATGACCCTATAGTGGATAATGAGGGTAACCAAATAATTACAAACATATGTTAATAATAATGTACTTACTCTTGTATATTGAATGACCCAAATGATGACTTAGAATATATTTTGAAATCCTGATTGATAAGTTACATCAATTTAATAACGATACACGAGTATTATGCGGGGATTTAACTGCGAACATGGCTCTGTATTGGCTGATTATAATTATGAAAGTTTCAACATTAAAACGGCGTATGACACAATTACAGATTCGAATACTTAATATTAGTTACTACATGAAACCATTTTGCCTAATTACATCCTAGAGCTGCAGGTTAAATCTTCTAAAGCAAGCTCGGCCTTATTTGTTTTTAATTCCTGAAGATCTTATTATTTCTGTAAATCAACGTTCAATAGAATGAAGATTTGCATTCGGATCACTCAATGATTATATAATACTTAAAAGTTAAGAAGTTTTTAATGAATATAAGTCACTGTGGGAACTGAACAATGGTCTTGTTGATGTTGACTCCTTAAATTCAATGAATAGAAATGATACAAATTAAAGTTCAGTATGCTCAACCTATGTATAATTCATATAATATAGACAACATTCGAAATTCCTGAAATCCAAATTTTCCTTAATGATCAGTTGTTTCTAGAAGTTCTATTGATGGAAATACAGCGAAAAATCTATACCTTCAGTCTTATTAAAAAAATAGACATATAATAAGAAGAAAGGTGTTTATCTCATAAACTAGAATATAACTTAAGTCAAAATAATATTAAAAATCTTAGTATTCCAAAGAGGAAATAATATAGATTTCGTTAACATTAAATAAATGGTCTAGGGTACACAGTTATTGACGATGGTTAATAAACTACTTTTTATATAACCTAACAACCCACCATTCATTATACATCTAAATTAATTACCAAAACTGACATAAGTCAAATGGTGATATAAACCACTATATATTAACTTTCAAATAGAGACTAAAATGTGAGATATATGAAGGGAATACACATTACATTTATGATACCATGCAATATACTGAGATTCATGATCTTCGAGGTCTCATTTTGAGAAAGCATTTGGTTTTGTATCTTGGAGTCCTATTTATAAAGTATTTCTAAGGGTTTGTTCGAGTCATTAATAACCAGGATAATAGTGCAATAATCTATTCTCTAATCAAATATATATTAGGCTGCAAAAAACATATTACTGAAAGCTCATTTATATTTATTATATTATATAATAAGAACATAACGAAAAGTAGACCAAAAAAAAACCAGATTATAAATACATGACGAGGATAATAAAAGAGTTACCGTTTGGTAGCTGAAATCTAAAACGATATTCAGTAATGAAAGTATTAAAAAACATTGAATGGGTGTATTCAACCCCCAGGGTCGTACGTCAAATGAAAAATCGATATACGTAATATATTATCATACTTCTAAATAGTTATATGTCTTAACAATATACACGTGTTTGTTTATATATTATTTTTAAGAGACTTTAGTAACAGTAAGATTCAGGATATATACTTTCAAAATATATTTTTCGAGTAAACAAAATTCCGTTCTTTGAAATACTAGAACTTACATCTAAAAAGTAAATTCCATAGGTACTGTTGAAGCTGTTGTAACCTGGAATGTTGAAGTCAGATCTCATTGAAATAAAGTAGTCACACACCATATTCCGTACGGTTCTCTGCAATAAAAGATATAAACATTTTTAGTAAAATTGAAAGATTTTATTTTTCAAAAGAGCGTAGTCACTTATTTCGTATTTTCAAATATTGAACTAAAACATTAGCTATTAGCGTGTGTTGTTTTTAATTTAAATACATCGTTTATTGAACATTGGAACCTGAAACAGCTTCATTATTAATCTGTAAGGCCTCTTGTTATTCGGCTGCCATTGTTACTTAAAATTATAAACATCAATAAGGGTAAATTGAGTGGGATCTTGTAGATTGAATTGATTGATCAGACGATCAGTTAACCTAACCACTGTTTCCTGGAATCAGTGGTGAGGGACGAATGATAATGATACACAATGTCGTATATCAATCATCATGGAGACTGTTGCCGGGCGGGGATTCGAACTCACGACCCCTGGATTGATAGTCAGACGCGTAACCGACTGAGCTAATCGGGCCCGGCTAGTAGATTGAAATAGACTTAACTGTTGACATATATTTTCAAACTTCGCGATGGAACACCATTAAGCGTATTATAGTTCAAGACAACAGTAACATGTATATATTTGGTATTGCAATATATAAAGTTTCATCGAATACATCATTATAAACTGAGTCGGAAATTGGAGATCTGTAAAATACTCCTATGTGTATGTGCCTGTGTTTGATAGTAATATCAACCCATATGCATTCCAGATGTTTTATTTAGGTATTGTTTGATAGTAATATCAACCCATATGCATTCCAGATATTTTATTTAGGTATTGTTTGATAGTAATATCAACCAATATGCATTCCAGATGTTTTATTTAGGTATTGTTTGATAGTAATATCAACCCATATGCATTCCAGACGATTTATTTAGGTATTGTCTACTAGAAAAATAATTTGACACTTTAATGTATAAAATAACATCTCCATTATTTTATCCCATGCGATCTTTTCTTACTGGATTTTGGAACGAAGAGAATTTTAGTTGAGTTGATGCAATAGTATCATTAAGTCGAGTTTCGGAGAGTGTTAGTATATCAAACCGATATGGTTCAGAGGAACTGTACCCAGTTTATATTTAAAACTGTCAGCATTATAATGAACAAGAGAAAATTGTATGAAAAATCTAGGGCTTCCAAACTGTGTGAAGAGAATGAGGAAGGCGACAGTGAGGGGTTAGTTGAAGCAGAGACTCGAGGACATAGGTTTGGGTGAAGTCAATAATAAAGTTCAAACCATTGTTACATGTAAGAGCGTTGTAAATCATCAAACTGAACGTACGAAGGTATTTTGAAAATTTAAAATAAACATATTTTGCCTATTAATATTCGTTCATGGAGATATACTATCTCAAATCAGCCTTGCGAAGCGCTACTTATGAATACCAGTATAATGAACGAATTTATATAGACTAAAAAAACATAAGCTGCAATGAAATAGGAAAGTTGAATCTAACAAAGATCAACGCTGTGCCTGTGCCAGAAAGTGTATTTAAACAAACCATGCAATTGCAGAGAGGTAAATTAGAGACACAAGAAAAACTCTAAGACAAGAAAACATAGTTGTTTATATAATTGTAAATATAGATGATGAGATTAAGCCGTCGTTCATGGTGCCAATGCAGGAGTTCAGAAAGCTTAAATAAAAACATATTCAGAAAAAAAACAATGATGTTATGAAACACATTTGGTTATTGAACAATCATTTTGAAAATTATTATATCTACATGATAGAAATGAGACATTTAAATACCCAATGTTACGTGATTTATTATCATATATGACAAACTCAGTAATATATATTTTCATTTTATCAGTGTTATCAGCAAAATAGAAAAAAGATCAAAAAGCAATATCAATTTGTATTTTCAAATCTAACGTACATTTCACATAATTTTTTATATAAAAACACTGTTTTTACTTTCTTGACATATACTTCAGATAGTAACATCTCGATATTATATATTGTAAATTCATGTTGCTCTACGTTCGTAGATGTTAACTCATTTCGTATGCGAACACTGAATTTGATTGAGTTCAGTGCTGTCGGTGTTGAATTGAAGCTTGCATGATTTATGTTAACCTGACAATATCGGGCATTGCGGTAACGGGCATAACGGTCGCAATAACCTGTGTACGAGTATATTGGAAGTAGATCGTAATTTAATTTGAAAAAAAAGTCTAACCTTTCCAACGTAAGTTGTTGTTTTGTTGTCAAAGTAGAATAATTTCATGGCATTCGTCATTTTTAAAAATGTCACATTGTTACTGTTGCCAAATAAAGATCTCTCCATACTCGTTATGGTGCAGTTATTCATGGATCTGTCAATTACATATCTAATTCCTACAAGCAGAAACATAATAATGTAAAACAAAAACAGGTTCTAAAGCAGGTGAGCGTGATAGTGCGAAACTATAAAACAACGAACATGGTGAAAGTTGAAACTACGAAACAATGGTGGGGACAGGTCGAAACGATGAAAACAATGATGGTAAAACATCGAAAAGCTTGTCGAAAAGTAAAAAGTCTTTGAAAAATGGCGTTATCCGATAGAAATATTTTAAATACATATATATGAAAGTGAGGTTGTAATTCATGAATTATGATAATGACATTCAATATGAATTTTAAGGTTAAAAACTTAAAACCAAAATAGAACCTGGGCTACAAACCCATCTATTGTCACTTTGGTTTTTCACCTTTATACATTTATTGTATAACATAATATGAGTGTGTGTGTTATAGTTTAGTCACGCTAGTATTTTGAGAAACAGAGAACGACTAGGCTAAACATAAAACGTTTACCAGACAACGGAAATAACAACGACAATGACAACTACATCGACAACGTCACCATGTCATGATAATAGCTCACTTTTTTTTCAGTAAAAGTAAGGAATAAAATCAACAACAACAGAACAACAATGGTGCAAAATGGTCGAAAGAAACGTTGTTTCGGCCTGTCACTAGATATCGGTACGACCTTTCCGTAGTGTTATTATGACTCATCACCATCGTTCTTTCGCTTTTTTGTAGTTTGAACTTTTTGATAAAAATAAAGTAACATGTTATGTCCATTTCTAAAATAAATACGTTACTAAGGATAGAAATATGTACTGTGATATCTATATTTATATTCGCACCATGCAGATACATGCTATAAATGTAAAAGTGTTAACAATTTCAATCTTACCTGTTGAATAGTCTTGTACGTCCGTCAACATATGTGTTGTGTAGAAGGGAGCATATTTCATCGGCGGTCTATAATCATATCGCACGCGTTTGTTCAAATAGTCGTACACAACCTGAAATCGTCAGACTTTGAGATCATTGTGAAAATTATATTGCCATAACTGGAAAATTCAAATAAAAAGAAACCGAGTTGGTTTTTTCATATATATTCATATATATATAAACATGTATCGATAATTGCTCATAATGATTATCAAAACGTTTACAACGAATATTATAAAAGTTATGTATTAAAAATGTCTCTACGTGACCGAGTATTCTAAGACGCTGTCGTCCAAATATTCATTGTCTCTCGCCATTTACCTCGTCTGGATCGATCCCCGCCCGGTCCAAAACTTAATATGAGAAAGTTTACCCGCTACTTGCTAAAAAGCTGAAATTTTTATCAGTATATTTTAACATTTATCTTTAATTTTTGGAGAGACAATGTTGTTTACTCAAATGACGGTATCATTATCATTATAAAACATGAATGTTGAAATTTATATCATTTATGTAATTTTGAACATAAAAAGAAATGTCAGACACATATGACTGATAATATTTTAAGATGTCATAAAACGTAGGTTTTTAATATACGGTTCCTGGTTTAGATGTTATGTGCACCAGGTGTATCGTCGCTGCCAGACCCGATCCCGCAGGTGGGTTATGATATCAACAAGTTGCCTTCTTTCAAACGATTTAGCGTAATCAAACTTGGAATCAGTTATGCATATTCACGTTAACAAACTAGTCAAAAATAAAGATGAATTAAATGCAGCTGTTAGGCTTATCACAAAAATACAATATTTGATCCATTTACAAAAAAATAGACGTGTATGTTTGTAGAATAAAAAAGCATTTCTAAATAAACTAACCGTAGTTTTGACCTTCTTCGACGCTTGCTTCTAAAAGCCAAACATCTCTACTTTATTTTGAATCAAGTGACACGAACTGAGTGGCCTAGACGAACACACATCCACAACGGTTATGTTAAAATAAAATCATTGCAGATATCTTGCCTTAGTCAAATAAACCAAACAAGCAAAAATGAATAAAGAAATAAACATTTTGGTTATTATATATAAATACTATGGTCGTTGCTGCGGTAGTCCGATTGTTTAACAGCAGCAAGATCTGGACTGCGTTTCTGCAATTAAATCTACAAGGCACAATGGTCGAAAACGAAACGCTTACCGATTACCCGTGCATCCTAATCAAACACTATGAAGGGGTCATTTTTTGTCTATTTTAGTATACTAGTTTAATACTACATATTCAATACAAACCAGGTTATGTTTAGTTTATTGGTGGAGGAAGACGTCAGAATACACCGGAGAACCAACCATTCTTTCGCTTGTTTCTTGGAAATTTGAAGAGGTATGATGACCTCACCAATGATTTAGAGGTGCATGTTTTGATACGTTGGACGTCCATTACGTTGCATGGCTTAAGTATTCCTTGTTTGCTTAGAAAGTGTCCTCAGAGTTTTAAAAGGACAGTTAGATGCCCAACATCATTTACAACGTCTTCTGTAGATATACCTGAATTGAGTATATCTATTACTCGTGCCTATACTTTTTTCGGGATTCCCGGCATTGCAATTGTTGAGAAGATCAAATGAAAATCTTGACATTTAAACTGTTCCCTTTTCATTGACATGAAAAAAACTGTGACTCGGGATTCTCACTGCACCACTGCTCTTCATATATATGTGTGTGTGTCCGACGGTTTAAATTCATTTAGTGGTTTCGGACTTCTTGGTTCAAAGCTGATTGTTTTGTAGATAATTATACATGCTCCGCCGATTCATTCTTTTGTTCAGTCTATCTATAGTATGCACTTGGTATTATTAACATAAAGGCGCCAATAATTTACTTACGTAAGTCTCAGAGACAGATTGGTCAGTTGGTGCGATTGCTTCCTCTCGGTACGAAAACTGATCTGGGAGAACTGGGATTGTTCTTGTCATTTTTCGTCCGGGACATACCACACCTTCAGGGATCTGTATCGACAAGCATAAATATAAATGTACGAGTATTGGTTAAGACAGACAGACAGACAAAAAGCGACAGGTCGAATGGAGAGGATATAGAAGAAAGAAAGAATGGTGTATATAAGTTATGATACTTGGACATTTGAAATATACTCACCTCAAATACAGAGTCCCCGCCCCAGATTGCGTTCCTGAAATCGAAGTATTCATAAATATTGTGAAAACGCATGGTGCCATTTTGGTACTGTGTTCCACGAACTTCAGCTCGTACAGGCATATGATGCGAGTTGTCCGGATTTGTCCAGTTGTAGACTGAAATAAAGGCATGCTAGTCAAAATACGCTTTTTATACTAGTACCGTTGTTATTTTTGTGTTGTTATTGTTAATCATTCAGGGTACTGTTCAGGTACGTGAATTATATGTGCCCGTTTATCTTGCGCACATGAAGAATCCAGGACAATTCGTTTTTATATGAAGAATCCATATTACAATTTATGAGTAAGTAAATTTACGATATTTGTAATGTATGTTTTTGTTATATTATGTTTGGTTCAGATACGTCACTGTGAGACGCAGATATGCAATAAAAACTTTCCTTCAGAAACAGTCTTGGCCATTTCAACGCCATAATCAGTAACTCCAGATAATTTTTATACATAAACAATTTGTTTATGAACGACAAAAAATTTCGCGACTTTTCGCCTTACCTAGATTAATGACAGCAGATACCTTTCTTACAAGTGAACAAATCGTATAATATATGATTATTGATCCAATAGCTTCGACTAAATCTGCCTTTTTTCGATACACCAAAAGATTATGCCAAAGTATCATGTTTTTATCTGAGTCTAATTGTTCAAGGGCTTTTGCTCAAATACAAAGTTTTAGTGTTAAAATATATGCAAAGATATATATGCGTAGTTTTTATATGAACAGATATGTTTTCGACGACACAAAACGGTATTGTGCAACAAATATGACCCAGATAGTCATACTTTATGCTAAATATCTTAATTATACCAGATTGTGATTGCATTAAAAGATTAAACAGTTTTAACACCAATACAGATCCATGAACTATGATCACCTAATATCGGATGCCGTTTTACATTTATGTATTTGTTTATTACTATAAAGCATGCAAAGAAACAATGAAATTATGAAATAGTTGTATGGAAAATTTGTGTTTATATTAGTAAGTTGGTATCATGATATCATTAATAACACCACATTATATCAATATATAGTGAGGGTATTCAAGACACTCATAACTCAATTCAATGAAATTAATATTTAATGGTTTTGAAAATATATGTAAATGATATCATGAAAATCTAACTTTCCACTTACCTGAGAAATAATAATCCAACGTGAAATTAGATTTGAGCGCATCCCAGTATATACATGACTGCCAATGGTCCGTGTTTATTCCTCGAATTGTCGTCTGGCCCATGTATGTCTGTTATAACAACGATGGAATAATTAACGTCAACTTCAACACATACGGAAGTACACTGACTGGTGAAGGATACATAATGTTGTATACAGGTGAACAACCACTGTTAGTTTTCCTTCTTGTTTCTATAGTTACACGACATAATATAATGAAGGTTAACTCGCATTGTATTGTACCTTTACTTCTGTAGAACCTTAATAGCATAAGATAAGAGAAAAGTAAGTAAGGGTCATTTCAATTCAGAAGATGTTCTTATTTCTGTTTTCTGGTTATAAGATCCGCAAATGATTCTTAATTCAAGAACACTTCACATACACTAGTTATTCCATTAAAGTTATACTATAAAACCGTTTTTAAAACTCTTTAAAACGTGTATATGACTCGTTTTCGGGTCACCGCTATTTAAAACAATACATAGAATAACATACCAGACCGTTGCTCCGAGCAATGTTAAGAGCGTGTGTCATAGCATACGCATGATGTATACCACCTGCGCCTCCTTTCCCACCAAACAACAGGCTGTCTGTGCTGGAACTCAGTTTGGTTACTGAGCAAACTTTATCTGGAACACCAATATAATATTTTCTGATGAACAAATACACAAACAAAACCTTTTTATACATTCAGCAGCGTGGCATCCTGTAGCATTCGGACCAACTCCTCAATTATCCTAATTGAATACCGAAGGTTAATGGAATTGGCCGAGTATGCACGATTTTGCCCGAAGTCCTACACAAATGAGCAGCTGTGAATTAAACATTTGGAAAATTTACACTTTTAATACTTTGTAAAACACACGTAGACTTGGACGGTTAATATGTCAGAGCCTATAAAACACTTTTCTGACACTGAAGCGAATGTTCCTGTGTCGAATCATTTTTACATTTTGTGAAATGCGACGGCAGTTTTACTGGATGGCACCCAGAGTCTTTTTTTATGATTGGTTTGTTGTTATTTCAAACGCAATAACATCCATAAGACGGTACGTTATAACAAACTAGATATGAACAATATGCAATCGTTCTACTTAAGTTACCATGATGGCGATTTTTAATTGCCGAACCAAGAAGTCTAGAATTCGGGTCATTATGCCCAAATGTTTTATGTTGTTTTGCTTCAAAAATGACAACATATGAAGATAAGATGAAGGCTCTGATATCACAATCGCTTCACCTTATCAAACAGGTAAAAACTTTCTTTAATTGGGTTAAACGACATTCCAGGTTATATATGGCATATTCAGTCATAGGTAGGTCCCCTGACTCACGCAACCTGAATTTAAATACATGCAGACGTGCAACAAGCAGACACGTGTATCAGATATGCAAAGCTGACTGGTACTTACCTACCACAGTCATAATTTGATCATTGGCATAATCAAACACTAGATAGTCAATGGTGTTGTTCTTCAGCAGCCGCAGGGCAGTCCTGTTATTGACTGAATCGTAGTATTCCTCGGCCACAATTGTGTACTGCTTGTCGACGATATTGGCTTCTACTCTCGTCTGGAACGTGGTTGGTAACTGGGGAATGGGAGGCACTGGCATACCAGGCTTAACTGAAATGGTCCATGGTGAAAAACGATTTCGTCGAAGGTTATAAAAAAATGGGTACTTATCAATTGCATGATCGAACAACATTACGTTCACTACACCACTAGCAGTGTTACTGATGGCACAAGTGCAAGTAATAACTGCTGCAATTAGTGTATCAAGTTAATTATTTCAACCAGTGAGTTTTTGGAATATTCTTATTGGACGATTAATACTAGTATCAATTTTCATAGCGTGTATTAATGCTAACTTACGAGACTTTGTCATATTTGGGGCTGCACATGAAGCAGGGTAGACAAACGGGGTCGGGGTCGGGGTCGTCACTCGCTGCGCCCATGTTGTTACGACCAATACAGCCAGCGACAAAACAATGAACCAGTCCTTTTATAATATATGAAGAACACTTTTACTGCAATATATTTGATTGATGCATTAGCTTGATTTTCATAGATTTAATAAATTATAAACATACATATTACATAATTATATACGGTTTGTTACAAATTGAAAACAGGAAGTTGACGAATAACGAATTATATTAAGGAAAGTATAACTGAAAATAACCCTAACTTAAATTACATCCAGTAGTGAAGAGTTACATCACTTGAGGTGTAACCCCAACATTGATCTTTATTCTTTATTCTACAGTAAATAGTAAAAGTTTGAAGGCTTGTCATTCATAGAGAGACACAAATGAAAGAAGTGTAACTTACATTTTACTGTTTGTCAACCTCTGCATTATCAAAATATGATGAGAAAAGTAGGGGTCATGTGTCATATAAGAGATTTTTTTCTGCTCAGTGTGTACACTGTTGACAAAGTGAAAGTAGACCTCCGAAATCATGTATTCATACCCCAATTTCCAAACATCATTTTTTTTATAAATACACAATTCAAACATGACAATGCTTTTAACATGTTCATAATACACCAATTATACCATTCAAATAAAAAAAAATGAGCATTAAAGGAAAATTCATTTTTAAAGAAGAAGAAACGAGGATTATTTATAACCGCCATTATGCGATTACCCCACGGAAGCACTTCCTTTCTCCAATGTTGGTACTATGCCTTGAATACCTAAAGACAGACAAGTAACATCAATATGAAATAGTTCTGAAACTAACCCTAACTTAAATTACCTCCAATATTGAAGAGTAACATCACTTGAATACCGGAAGACGGACGTATAACGAGCTATATACATCAATATGAAATATTACTGAAACTAACCCTAACACGAAGTACCTCCAATATTGAAGAGTTACATAACTTGAATACCGGAAGACAGACGATTTACGGGCTATATACATGTATATGAAATATTACTAAAACTAACCCTAACTTAAATTACCTCCAGTATTAAAGAGTTACACACTTGAATACCGGAAGACAAATAACGTGCTATATACATGTATATGAAACATTACTGAAAATAACCCTAACTTAAATTACCTCCAATAGTGAAAAGTTAATCATTAAAATACCGACAGACTCAAATCAATAAAACCATTTATACAATTGTATATGTTGTGGTACAAATGTAATAACTATACGTTTATTCAAAAACAATATCTTTCTAATAGTATATATGTTTATTTGTTTTCGAGTGATTTAACAGGTAACTATTCAGAAGAATGTACGGCATACCCGCAGTCAAGTACTTGTAACAATTAAATACTGACAAGAGAAGTAATTCAATAAAGACACCAAATGACAACGGACACTGGTCTACCGCGTTATATGTGGAAAATGTTTTTGTTTATATAATCACAACATGGCCGTGGTGGGGATCGAACCCACGGCATTCCGATCCTGGGTTAGGTGTTTTACTACTGGAACACACAGTTAACATGTACGACGTCAATAATATGATGTAACGGTATGACATTTTGTTTGAAACAAAATGACGCCGGGGCACTTGAAAATGGATATGCACGCGAAATACCGCAGTTCCGTAAAGTTCTGCTCCATGTTAGGTAATACACCTGCTCATAGAGAGAAACAAACGTATATACGATGAATCTAATGTTTTAAGGTCTCTAGTGTTTAAATGTCACAAAATTAATGTTTTTTAGATGGCCGGGAATTAGTCATTAAAAAAGAGCAAATGAAAGTCGATTTGAAGACATATTGGAATCAAAGCATGTTTTACAGAATTCTGTGTCCAGTATACCATCTTCTGATTGTGTGAACATGTTCACTGAATGGTGTAAATGGTGGAAAAAAACGTATAGACCATGGAGGAGAGTATTTTGAGAAGAAATGACTCAGTAAATTTGATACAAAAGCACCTGTTTAAAATATTGACGTCGTTTTTTGTTGAATTCAACGTCATCATTTTGCCCCGACATGTCTACTTGCTATGCTTTAAATAGTGCCTTATTTTCTTAATAGTTGACGTATCATGCTAAAATTTTCAAAATATGTCCCATATACATTTATTTCAAATACAATAACACTATTATGCATTGTATAATTGACATAAATAAGTTATGGCAAAAGTCAACGAACTTTCTGATCCCCCCTCGAATACCTTTAAAACTTAAGGTGATAGTGTCTATGCAGACATTCAAGTGTGTTATAATGAAATTGGCAGCAACTAGAAACAGATTGCTAATTCGTGTCTGTAAAGATAATCAAAGTTTAAAGTATGCTATGACTTACCATTTTCTATGTCCATTGAATAAAATTATGTATCCTGGCCGTATATAACATACACGAGTATACGTGTGACGATGGACTCTGACTGGATGAAGATAAATAGCAGCTATCTTTTCATATGCGTTATCCAAACACTTAAAGGTATACGACCCGGGCGGGCGATCTGATATCTCCCACCTACTCTACCAATATATTGCACTATCTTTCCATCCCATTTTGGTGATGATCGAACTCAATGGAGTGGAAATGTGAAGAATGAGGTCACCAAAAGGTCAGAATTATAAATGCATAATATCATATTTATAAATTGAACTTAAATATATGTATCGTTTACAAGTTATATATTATTGTTACATAAACATTCAAAAAGTGTATTGGTTCGAGTCCAGCACGGTCTCAAAACTCTATGTGAGAAAGTTTGCCAGTTGTTTGTGGAAGAAGGGTGTGGTTCTTCTCTGGGGAATGTATATGTAAATCTGGCGTCGTCCTCAACCAATAAAACTGGTCGTCATAGGTACATGTAACCTGTGATATGTTAAAATGACGTTTGATCGCACTTAAGAAAACAGTATTCTTTTCAAATATTGAAATACGGTACCTGAGCAAGGTGGCTAAATCCACGATCGAACTAAACACACTGACAGAGGCCGTGCAAATGTATGCATGCTTCATTGAACTTGAACCAAATACTGTAGACATGAATGACAAATATTAGCGATAATTGTAGAATGGAATGAGAATTGGTAACTGGAATACAAAACTAACTAAATTAGCTCGTAAATTTAAATTCAAGAAAATATGAATGAGTAAAGACTTTAACTATTTTGTAATCCGGGATTCGGAACTAAGCATGCACTTCTATGTTCTGTATACACATGATTACTTTACATTTTCACCAAAGTTCCAACGGTATACACTCCATAACATAATAATTTTTGAACGATGCAACCAAGACAAGGGAGTCGTGCAAAGGACATGTGGATATTTTTTTCTTCTTTTTCTTTTTCTTTTTCTTCTATTACTGCATAAAATTCCACTCTGGGACATTTTCACAGCAAATACATTATTAAGCATATAAAGAGGGTCACAATGGCGCAAAATTGTTCAACTCTGATTTAGGACGAGGTCTAGTTTATTATCGATTATATAATAAACATTAATTAAATTATGCATTCCATTTAATTCAAAAGCCCATTGCTTGTCCATTGATGGTCCAATTGTGCTTAATTAGTTATTTGCACATTTATTGTGTCATTTAGTCATTTAAATCAACCAGATACATTAAATAATGAATGTGTTATGATCACAGTATCACGTTTCGCATATTTTTATTTTAATGGGGTTTAATCAAGTTTTATTGGTGAAATATGACCTCAAAATGAATTTGAGTGAACAAATGTCTGCCGCAAGAAAAAGGCAAATTACTTGCATAAAGTGTTTAAATAAAGTATGGTTCAAAACCAACCACCACAGC
Organism: Panopea generosa; assembly: GCA_029582155.1. Taxonomy (NCBI): domain Eukaryota; kingdom Metazoa; phylum Mollusca; class Bivalvia; order Adapedonta; family Hiatellidae; genus Panopea; species Panopea generosa. Next base: position 34,133,717 of record CM055901.1, on the reverse strand, counting down.
GCTGAAAGACAAGTGGCCTACAACCGAAAACGCCTTAGACCACGCTGCCATGTTTGTTTGTTTGTTTGCCTGCCTGCCTGCCTGCCTGCCTGCCTGCCTGTCTGTTTTGTTTTGTTTTGTTTTGTTTTGTTTGTTTTCGTCTTTTTTGCATTGAGTGATAATTGAAAAATGTTAAAAATTTCAAATTTTATTTAAGAAGCTCTTATTATAAGAAAACTACCCTTGAAAAAATGATTGGTTCGTACGTATAATGTACATGTAACGTAATGTTAATTGTGGAATGCTTGTTATATACTAGTATGTTTATTACAATATGTGTTGTCTTTGCCATAAATTTCTTTGTAAAACTTTGCCAATGGTCAAAGACAAAATTTTGCCTATTGCTGAATAAATTTGAAACTTGCTAATAGACGATCAGTTAACCAGCCATTATTTCCTGGGATCCTGGAAGGTAAACATGTACTCAAGCACACCAATATTAGCAAGTAACTGATATACCTCTCCTTTGAAGCAACGGTCAGATACGAATGACAATGAGACGCAAAGTTGTACGTCAATAATCACGGAGACTGTAGCGGGGATTCCAACTCACGATCCCTAGATTGATAGTCAGACACGAGGTCAGACTGAGCTCTCTGTACCCGGCACTATCAAAGAGAACGTTCAGATCACTTTACAACAAAACATGTAAAATTGGCAGTTTCAGACAGTATATAATCGATTTGGCAAATTCAAAAAGAATCCCGAAATTATGTGAATCCATTGAAAAATATGGATAACGCAGCGCTCATAAAAAATGTTCAAGGACGGACGGGCAGACGACGGTGACATATCATTCACACAAGCTCAGCGTATGCGTTTTACTAATGTGATATAAACTGATGATGTTCGAGATACATTTCAATTTAATACGAGAACATCTGGTAAGATAACTAACAAAAAGTATTTATAAGGGGATGGGAGTCCTCCAAGGCCGAGTGGTCTAATAAGCTGTTGACTTCACGGCGCTAAGTTCATTGGGTTTGAGTCAAGATCTGAAGTCTTCCTCTTCAATAAAAACTGGATATATTTTGTATAACCTTTCATTTATTGGAAATGGCATTGAACTTCATTCAAAAATACTAAAAGGCTGCGGGTAAACCACAGAAATGGTACGACAGGATTATAGCAGGTACATGTGTACTATCTTCACTTGCTAATCTCGTAAGCGACTGGTGGGATTTTGATACTTTCCATTTGGCAAATATTGCTAAATATATAAGCTATAGGGTATATTGCTATATTGCCATTCATACAAAAGCCTGAAAGATCTTTCACTCACTTTCATTTGACAATAAATCAAATTCATGCAAGCATGATATAACTGATTTATTGACCATATATAAAAACTAAATGAATGAGTTGTACATGTTATACATTACATTAACAGTGGTTCCTGTGCAAGTATGTATGTATTATCCACATTGTTCCGTGCATCGTTTCTTACATTCACACAGCTCTCTGTTTTTAGAATCTTATAAAACCAACAAAAATCGCGACTGTTTTTCAGTAGTAAGTACAAGTTACCGTAAATAGCCCACAAGAGTGTGTTTTTGGTAATTTGATATTAATTGAAACCAGTAATGTATGCAGGGTTCAGATAACCCTATAACTGTTTACCAACACTTAGTTTGAACGATAGAGTATTGTGTGTACAAATATTGACACACCACTACCCTTACCTTACCCCTCTGTTACAAATTATATAAATGGACACGAACGTGAGTATTAAAAACAAATACATGCACAGTTATTACTTTTATTGTAATATAATTTAGATCGTTTAATAGGGAATTTTTAATATCACAGCTTTAATTCAACTTTATATAGCATAAAACATTTCCCTTTCCTACAAGCAAACACTCAAGATATGGTGAACATGAACAATAAAGTGATATCATAAACACTGTAATGAATACCGATGAAAGAGAAGTTTTCATTCCATCAATTAAGTACAACCAACAGTTTCTCAATACCTTTCTTTACCAGAAACGTTTCTTTAAACAGTTTTATTTATTCATTTAAATGCAAAATACTCATATTATGCTATGTTTAGGATAATTTTAGATTAACGAGATAAGATAGCAAAGCACCGTATGAAGTGTGTCGATAACATAAGGGGTCCTCCATGGCCAATTGGTCTTCCTTTCAGTCTCTAGATCATTAAACTCTCACTGCTGAGGTCATGGATTTAAGCACAGTTTGCCTGGTATTTGCGGAAGGATGGTGGTTCTACTCGTATTCTCTCTGAGCTCTTTCTCAAAAAATGAAACTGAATATGTCATATTCTGTATAACCTAACATGCGGTAAAATGGTGTAATGTTAACTCAAATATCTCAGAAGCACAGAACTCTTAAACTCTTAATAAAGTGACCAAAGCGGCGGCCAAAGTCGGAAGTGCTCACAATTTCGCAGATAGCACCATAGACTGTTATTGTCGGCATAAAGAGACATTAAATGTATCTTGAGCAATATTATGAGTAAGTACAGAACTATTATACTATTTATAATTGTACACATCATGTTTCATTGAAAATAAAGATTCCGAAAGAAATGGGTTAAAAGTATTATCTCATAATCTCTTGATGCTATACAGAAAACTAAAATAAAGGAATATCCACTAATCTCTAAATGCTATACAGAAACCTAAATAAAGGAATATTCCCTAATCTCTTAATGCTATACAGAAACCTAAATAAAAGAATATCCCCTAATCTCTTAATGCTATACAGAAACCTAAATAAAGGAATATTCCCTAATCTCTTAATGCTATACAGAAACCTAAATAAAGGAATATCCCCTAATCTCTTAATGCTATACAGAAACCTAAATAAAGGATTATTCATTAATCATGATACAGTTTTATTAGCACTCAGGACAAATCCGTTCAATAAAATTATTACCTTACATTTATATTAAGGAGAGAAAACACGAAGGAAAGAAAAAAATTATATAAATTAATTGTAGTCCTGTTAGACAACAGAAACATACGCTTTATTAAGTATATCTGCGACTTCTATGTATCGTAATGTACGGTAATATGTATCATTTTTAAATATAAACATAAAAAACGATTATGCATTGATTTTGCATTAAAGCAGTTCAAAGAAACCCACACATCAGCAGATAATTTGTCGACTGAAAACAAGAAAGGAATCGTAGAATTTGTTGTTTAAAAATAGGACATAAACACTTTTTGTCAAACAACAAAATATTAACTTTAACAAACAGGTTTTTAGAAGAAAACGTATGAAGACGATTGGAACCAAAAGTAAATGGCGTGCCATCCCACATCATCAAATAAAGGCCATGTTGTTAAGCATAAACATGATTAAAATAATAAAATATACTACGGCTGTGGACTTTATGAAAAATAAATAATTGTGCTTTTTATTTGAAATTTCGCACAACAGATAGTAAAATAGTAAAACATACTATTTGTTTGTCGGCAAATAATATACTGCTGTGAGAATTTTCTAGATCTCTTTAATATACATGTGAAAAACAACAACAGCGTAACACTTTAAACGCATGAGGTAACATTTGTATACATACGCGAGATCAACATAGAAATACAAGCATGATGTAAACTTCGTTTTTCAAAATAAAAAAAATAAATAAATACGATTTACTATGATACTAAATAATAATGTCCGACTCTTTACGGCATGGTTATCATAGGCTTATACACTACTGTTTGCTAGAAACAAATCTGTCATTCATCATTGTTGTCGAATTCTTTGTTTACAAATGCCACTTGCATATTATCCGGATTGCTTTTTCCGAGTTTCGTTTTTCCAAAATAAACTCCTGCCGCTAGAAGAATTCCAATAAATAGCATCCCGATTGCTACGCCAGCCATGGCACCTGTAAATATACATAGTTATAAGTTTGCACGTGCTCTATATTTTGTTATCCCGAAATAAACTCCTGCTACGGTGACAAAATCCCATGTATGTAAAATGATGACTGTAAAATCAGTAGGTAGCTCGCAGTTGGTAGTTGGGGATTCGAATAACCAACTACCGACCAGCTGCCAGTTGAGGATTCGGGTTCGTTATTAAAATTACTATTTGATTTACATATATTCTCGTGTTAATATATTTAGTAATATAATCAATAAAAATGTATGTAAATTAATATGAAATCTGAATCCCCAACTGACAGCTGGTTGGTAGTTGGCGATTCGCCGCGAATCCCCAACTTGAAATTTTGAATCGCCTTCTGATGAATATACTCATGGTATTGACGGAACAACGTGGGAACGGTGTTTATTTATTGTTATCAACTGTTTGATTTGTTTTAAAATAAATATTGATTTGAAAAAAATCCTATTCCCAAATTGGCCATTTTGAATCACCGTCTGGTGAGTATATTCGTTTTATTGAAGAACCAAACCACCATGTGTGTTATTTATTATCATCAACCGGTTTTCTTTATTGAATTGATAAGTTAAAATAATAAAACATTGATTTTAAAAAAAAAAGCCGAATCCCCAACTGGCAGCTGGTTGGTAGTTGGCGATTCGCCGCGAACCCTAGCTGGAAATTTTGAATTGCCTCCTGATAAATATACTCATGATATTGAAGGAACAACGCGGGAATGGTGTTTATTTTTTGTTTTAAACTGTTTTTCTACATAATTAATTTGTTTTTTTAATTATGATGTTTTTTATGTGGAGCTACAATAATCTCTTGCATCAAATAAAATTTACTTATCAAAAACATGTAAACAGTGGGTTGGATATGACCATTAAATGATTAATTCTGAGCTTGAGTTCTGGAACGCTGTCGGAAAGCACTATTTAAAATCCGCTGATAGTCAAAATAACTTCTTCTGTAAGATTTCCCCTAATATTGGCCTTACAACTCCCAAACAGATAATACCGTTTTACAGCTATTATTAGCTACATTCTTTCATTATAATCGATAAAAATGCCGATTTTTTTATGTATCTTATCTTATCTTACCATACAATGTCATGGAAGTTTTATTGGTTCAAATCTACATTTTCTGTTATAATTGTCTATATTTTATGTCTTGCTTTTCGTTTCTGTAATACATGTACATGTATATTGAACATTTTAATTATGAAATTATGAAGAAAAGATGACACATAAAAAGAATACTAATTTTACACTGAAATCCCTACAGCTGCCAGTTTGTGATTCGGATTTTTTTTAAATCGTTTTATTATTTTAACAAATTAATTCAATAAAAAACAAGTTTATAATAATAAATAACACACCAGTGCCGGGTTGGTTCTTCAATATAACGAATATACTCACCAGGCGGCGATTTAAAATGTCGAGTTGGGGATTCGCCGCGTATCGTCAACTAACAACCAGCTGTCAATTGGAGATCCAGATTTTGTTTTCAAACCGCTGTTTTATTATTTTTACATATCAATTCAATATAGAAAACAGGTTTATGATAATAAATAACACCAGTGGTGGTTTGGTTCTTCTGTAAAACGAATATACTTACAAGACGATGATTCAAAATGACCAGTTGGGGATTTGGATTTGTTTTTCAAAAAGATAATTGTTTTCGAAAACAAATCAATTCCATAGAAAAACAGTTCATAACAACAAATAAACACCATTCCCACGTTGTTCCTTCAATATCATGAGTATATTCATCAGGAGACGATTCAAATTTTCCAGTTGGCGATTCTCCGCGAATCGCCAACTACCAACCAGCTACCAATTGGGGATTCGGCTTTTAATTCAAATCGATATTTGTTTCCAAAACATAATAATTCTATAGAACAATAGAAAAACAGTTTAAAACAACAGATAAACACCGTTCCCGCGTTTTTCTTTCAATACCATGAGTATATTCATCAGGAGGTGATTCAAAATGTCCATTTAGGGATTCGCCGCGAATCGCAAACTACCAACCAGCTGTCAGTTGGGGATTCAGATTTTATATTAATTTACATACATTTTTTATTGATTATATATTTAAACATATAAACACGAGTAAAATATGTAGATTAAATAGTAATTATAATAACGAATCCCAATCCCCAAGTGGCAATTGGTCGGTAGTTGGTTATTCGAATCCCCAACTACCAACTGCGAACTACCTACTAACTTTATACTCATTGTACAATGCAGCCGGAAATACAGTACACATTGCTTGAATAGCTTATTTACTTATAACGGCACAAAACATAACTTATAACGCATTCCGCAAAAAATATATGATTGTGTACATTTTTATATATGATATATTTCACTTTTTGTGGTCATAGATACTTGGATATCTCGACAACAAACAAGCTACCAGTGTATCTCTCTCACTCGCCTTAGTTATAATCAGCTCGTCACCTATTTATGTTTGCGGGGGTTGTGTCCTTTCAATGCAGCATCCGCTGTTAGCCATATACTTTCATATAATGTATACTTTCACATTTAAGAGTTTATACCATTGAAACGAAGCACAAGGGTAATAATGGTGACTTTTTTTTTGTAAAATAACAAATAATCATAGCTTTGAAGTTTCCCAAATAGTTGATACGAATTGACATAATGTGTTAAAATACAATACGGTCAATACCAAAATATATAAGACATGACACAACAGAGGTCACCACGTCGGAACGGTCAGTAGCTTAAGACGCCACTGGGGACCTTAAATATGGATAATAAGAGTACCGAACCTCGCTCTCTCCCCGTCGTCACATCGTAAGACAAAGTAGTGTTGATAAACGTATCAACGACACACTATTCAGTAACAAATACGGTAGCATACACATATGTATATTGTAAAAGAAAGAAATGTTCTGGTAAATACATATATTATATATAAAAGAAACAAATGATGGTATACCCATGTGTACTCGATGAGAGAAGCCAGAGCAGGAAGAGTTAAATGGCCAAAATAAGAAAATTTATGGCCGCTGCAGTATTCCAAGGACACAGTCACCACAACAACACAAACAGGACCAATGTATATAAGTGTCATATTAATTGTGGTGCATACATACATAAGGAATCACACCACCTTGGCACGGCCAGTAACAAACAATCGCCACGATGGGGTTTTGGTGGCTTAAACCTGATTTTATTAAAGGACGTACCCGACCTCGCTCTTCCAAGTCATCACATCATAAAACGAGATTGTGGTAATTAAAGGTATATGAGTTATGTAAACTTACCGCCGGAATACCCGGTATTGGGCGCTGACAAACTGTAATATTTTGATGGGTTGTTGATATAAGGCGTGCCATCTGGGAACGATTCTCCTGGAAGTAGTAAATACATGGTTGTGATGTACGTTCACTATATAATTATGTGTTTAATATATGTTTATTGACATCATTATTTTGTCAGAAAATAAACGCAAATTTGACTCTAACTTTAATTGAAAAGTATTTTATTTGCAAAATGTATACATACTGTTATATACGTCACACCATAAGTTTGACTCTGTGGTAAGTTGGCCTATATTCTTCATGGACGCCGTACTGAGTCGACACTCGGTCGTGTTTCCACAATAACCAAAGCTGGCACAACTAGCCGACTCCATGTCAACACACAACTTGGCACACTGGTCCACAGACACTCTGCTCACTATTCTGTCTGCAGTGTTGGTTAATCGCATTCTTTTCGACTGCCTGAAATCGGCGACGTATTTACCTGTGACAAAAGAAAGTTTTATTAGTTAGTAGATGCCTTACCTTCACACTAGGTTCAATGGGAAGTACGAGTGCACACTATTTATAAGTTTGTTAAAATATTCTTCTTTGCCTGTTCTAAAAGGAAACAGAAGTTTGTGATAGTCATCTTATCTGCATTTTGTGAATATCTCGTAAGATTAGAGATATTTTAATGTGATATTTATTATTACGTACATGTATTTTTCTACTAACGTGGGTAGTGAGTGACTTGCATATTTTTTACACTTTTCTGTCGGCTTCAATTGCATTTTAGCAAACAAATGCATGTACTTTTCGACTTACGTGAGTAATGGCTGCACATTTCAGTCATCTTTTTGTCGGCTTCTGGTGCGTCGTAGTAATGGGTTTTACCGAGATAGCAGGTTGATATGTCGTCACAATAGTCAAATGATTTACAGTTGAAACTGTTGTAGTTGGTACATAATTTGGCACATTCGTCGGCGCTTTTAATTTTCTCGTAAATCGTTGTAGACTTCGACAGCATGGTTAAGCCGGGCATGACCTGATAACCGGACGTGTATTTCCCTACATGAAACAGAAACTATTAATTAACTAATTAGATTTTACCGTTTTTTAGAAAAACATATGTTATAGAGTTTGTTATATAGAAGATTCGTTTGATCGCCGTTGCATTAAATGATATCACAAATCAGAAGTGGCCATTGTTAATTTGTTTCTCAAGTAACAACCGTGTTATTTTTCAAAACTTATTAATACACAGATCTACTTCTTGTTTGTTCTGAACAGTAACACGTGGTCGAATGTTTGAGTGAAATTTTAAAATAACAAAATATTTATCGTTAAACTGGAAAGAAAATGAATTGCACAATATCGCTTAATTTGAACCTTTCCAAACTTACTGCTATATAGATCCACCATTTGTGAGTTCTGAACAAGACTAGGGCGTTCGTCAGGGTGAAGTTTTGAAAGCACACAATGTCCGGTGAAGAATATGAAAGAGAATGAATTGCAAATCCAACTTTCGTGATTGATACAGGCAGAGGCACAGTCGTCTATTGCTAATCCAGATAAGACGAGATCGTCATGGCCAGAAATATCTTTGTTGAACTGGACATTGAACTGGTCCATCAGTGTTTCTGAAGAAACAATAAAAGGTCAAACAAGTATTCCTTTGCAGTAGAGAATATATCCTCTGTTGAAATAAACGACATTTCTCACACCTGCTGGCACCGACTTAAGCGGTTTGCTATTTTCTAGTAACACTAAATGGATTTCTTTGTTCCAAAGAACAAGAAGTAATAAAAGCACTGGGTCAAAATAAAGGTCAGACTTTTTTTAAAAAAAAAAGATTATGTTAATTTGTTTAATAATCCAGAGATTCTAAGAAATCAATTGAATTGTTTAATGGATGTGTAGAAGAAGAACTTGAAGATAAATCGAAAAATCGAATAAATAAGAAAGAGAAAGAAAATTAGAATAAATAGAAATAATAATAATTTTAAAAAGGATATTACATTTATTATGATATTACAGATATAAAAATGACAATAATTTTAATGTTTATAATAATTGTTACCATTATTATTAGCTAATGATTTTAAAAACGATAAAGGTTAAAGCAATATAGCAGAAGACTAAAAACATTAAAAAAATAAACTTGCTTGTGTTGAGATGACGTTGTGTATTCAAAATAACATTTGAATCGATCGTCTGCGCAGTGTACTGCTGCATCTGAAAAACATGACACGGTTTATATATATATACATACGTCTGTTTAAACAATAAAAAATTATCAACTTGCGACAGTCTCCGATAATAACATAAAACTTGGAAAAACAGGTTTAAAAGACATAAGCAGTGAATGGAAAAACGAAAGAATGTGGTTTGTTTGCAGTATTATTGTGAGTATTTTTTAAATGTATGTTTTTTAAAAAATTATTTTGACTCTTAAGCTTACGAATTTGTTGCAGTAAATGTATTTGTGTATTATCATCAACTATGTTGTCCACGTTCAATTTCTGTTTCCATCCTTTGGTATGCTTTCAACTAAAATATTATATTTTAATGAAATCTTAGCTATTTATTTATTTTATTATATAGCTTTTACAAACTGAAACGTATAGAACGTTTGTTTTTTCCCCTTTTATCTAACAGTTGTTTGATGTATTTGTCACCTTTTGAATAAAGATAAGGTTTTGTTGTTGTGTGTTTTTTTTCCGATTATTTTCGGTTTGTTCCATAATATCTGGTTGTGTAATGTTTCTGGGGGGGGGGGGGGGTTCAAAGTTTAAAATTGACCATGATTGTAATATTTCTAACAAACACTTTGGGAACGAATTGGTTTGTGTATTAATGTTACAGTTATCATTTTCATTTTAACTACATTCAAATATTAATTATCTCCCTACTTTATCTAATTTGTTAATGCATATATGTTTCCAATCCCAATCATTTTCATTATTTAATATTCTTTTCATCCATCCTGCTTTTATTGCTAATATAAACATGTTGAAGTCGAGCCTAAGACTCTCATTTTCGCAATACTATGTTATTGTTTTTCTTCTAATTTTATCAGGTTTACTCTCCCACACAAAATAAATAAACAGTTATTTTTCCAATAATTGATAAATTCTTCCTCTTCCACTTTTTTAAACAATGAGAAAATTTATCTATTTTTGGTATTACATTTAGTTCGTGATATTTTTTTCTGTCATTTGAAAAAAAAAATCCTAATGTAGATGAACTTTCTGATGATCATACACATTTGTACAAAATGTTTCAGCATAAGTTTCAATGTTCCCGATCTTAATATAACATATTTTTTATTGTTTAATTTTAAACCAGATATTTTGCTAAAATCATTTAGCCTTTTTATTAAAGTTGTAAACGTTTTAAACGACCCATCTTTTATAAAAGTTGCATCATCTGCAAATGTTGTATTTTTCATTTGTCTATTATGTATGTTATTCCTTTATAACATTGTCTGCTTTCTGACTTATATAGAATGACTATAATAAGCATAAACAAATATGGCGACAATGGACAACCTTGTCGTACTCCCCTTTTATGTTTAAGAACTCGGACATATGTTCGTTATTAATTTCACAACTTTCAGCATCCTTGTAAAATAATATAATTTAATCCAATTTATAAAAGGGTCTTCAAACTTAAAATGGTAATAAGTGCTTTAAAAATAAAATCATGACCTATGCTATGGAAGTCTTTTCAAAATCGGCAAAAAATAAAAGCCCTGGTTTGTCTTCATCATTCAAATGTTCTGTTACTTCAAAAATAGTTCGAATGTTTTCCCATATATATTTTCTCCTTAAAAAGCATGTTAGACTTTTATTGATAAGATTATTTCATCTTGTTTCATTTCATTGACTATAGTTTTTGTCGCGATTTTATAATCAATATTTAGTAAACTAATTGGTCTCCAGTTACCTAATGATGATAAATCTTTATCCTTTTATTGAAAGAAAAGTAATTATACATTTTTTTAATTTTTGTTAATGTATTACTTTCGTGTGAATACTTTAAAGAGTTTATGTAATAAGTTTTGTATTCCAAAACATTTTATAAAGTTCGGTCGTTATCAATGTTGACATCAATATCAAAATTACCTATCCCATTTATGTTTTCAGAGCTGCATAGTTGATACTTATTTTATCATACTTACAAAACCGTCAATGCTGAATATCAAAACTACATATATCCGAACTATGATTTTTAGAGTTGTGTATGCATGATTAAGATTTTTTTATCATACTTACAATGCCATCAATGTTAAATTTCCAAATCAGAACTATGTTCCCCGGAGCAGTGTATGCATAGTTGAAATACATCTTATTATAATGAAACACTTTGTATATAGTTCTCTCTTTAAATTTAGATATTTCTATTTATCAATCTCAAAGCTATTAATCCGAGCCATCTTCTGATTGTATATACATAGTTGTATGTGTGTCTTTCTTACAAAACCATCACTGTTTACTTCAATACCAAAACTACCTAGTATCCGAACTACCTTTTTCCGTGTTGTGTATGCATGATTGAGAGTTTTTATCATACTTACAATGCCATCAATGTTGACTTGAATCTTAAAGTTTCCAATCAGAACCATGTTCTTCAGTGATGTGTATGCATGATCAAGACCTATTTCTAAGGGTGTTGTCTGAACACTACCTATAAAATGGAGAAAACACACGAACTTATTTAAGATTAAAAGTAAATTCAACAAATATTACCTCTTCAGCTGTATTTCAATTAAATAGCCAGTGTACATTTACTGTAACAAAAATGCACAAAACAAATAACTCCATTTAAGTACTTATAACCACCGAATTTTATATCTGTAGTTTTAATGTTATAACTAAATAATAATATGTTACAACTAAATAATAAAAGAGTAACATAAACGATAAGACGTTTTTATCAGGAATACCCCCACTAGATTTACTGAGAAATTATATTGTATTTATTGAATATTTTTAAAAAATGACTCTCAGACGAGGTATCCTAATTTTATCCAAAAAAGTAGAATTCGAGACGATGTGGAGCAAAGGTACTACAGAAAAATATACCTTGTGCATGCGCGTGTGTGTAGAGAGTATGCGAGATGTAGTTAACTTGTACAAACATGTATGAAAATAATCAAAACATTGTTAGTGTGTGTCTACAACAATGGCCATCATTAAAAACTGACAAAGTGTATAGTTTATAATAATCTTAGAACATTCAAAATAACATCAGCAGACTTGAACAGCTTTACGTTCTTGTTTACAAAACCCATAAAAGACAGCATATTGTCTTAAACACTGTGTTAACATATAGGTGAATAATAGTTCTTCATAACCATATTATCATTTCTTTCAAAACTAATCCGTATTTTTGGCAAGAGCTCGATATAATTTGTAATTTGTATAGGTCGGATACGATTAATATCACTTCATGTGTCTCTGTGTACTGTATTTGTTATGACTTTTCTGTATTGGTTATGTTCAGGTTGGTGTGGTAACTGTGTCTTTAGAGAACGTGTATTTTCTAATTTTCCAAAAATATAAGAAGGTTTAAAAGCCTTATTAGCAATACATGTAGTAGATTTTATATCGCGTGGATGATGTAATAAAATTGATATTACGTGAATAGTGGTCACACTGTCCCTGTGACGACACAAGACTTCCGTCTTCTGTGTGCGTTCTACTCAGTGTACAGAGGTTCTGGGACGGACAATAATCAAAACTGTTACAACTGGTGATTGTCTGTGGGTTGTCACATCTCATTGCACAATCTGAGGAACTGGACAAGGTGGCCGTCTCGTCGTTACTGAACCGCATGAACATACCGGGCAACTTGCGGTAATACGCTGAAACGATTGCAAAGGATAATAACGTAAATCGCACGAACCTACCGGGCAACTGGCGCTGTAGATAATGTATCGGATAATAAAGAGAAATAACTACCGGATAATAGAATAATGTTAAGAAGCAAATACTTTCTCTAAATATATGAAACCGTGTCCTTCATGTATAAAAACTATTTTAGACAATGTCGGGATAATTGCCTTGCTAACACCGAATACAAGATCCAGGCGGCAATTGGAACAAAAATTGAATCTCGAGACAAACGGGTCCACTGTCCGAGAAAATATGAACAACGAAAGTAGCAGAGTAACGCCAAATATTATACATTATATTTATGACCACTCGATGGAGTTATTCAATATGGCAGTATAACTGGTGCTAGATAACAGGTTTGTTGATAATATGAAACGCACCACTTGGAGGAGGTAGATCTAACAGCGTGCCGATAAAATAGGCGTTATTTGGATTTATGTGGAATTCACCGCTTTGAACTCGGATGTGGGACACGTGAGCATATCGGGTTATGGCATCGACCGTGGCCTTCATAAACTGATTTCTGTATTGGTACATACTCGAGTCATATGTTCCTGAAATGTCAAAACCATGTCTTAGAATTACATTACAAAGGGAGGCAATTTACAATAATAATTATCATTTTGTTGAATTATATAGATTATATTGCAAATATGTTGTTGTTTTTTTTTCTAAAATTAGCAACATTATTTCAAAATACCCCTAAGAATACATTATATTATAATAATATATATATATATTCAAAATGGTGAAAGATATTATCATTCCTAGATCATTTTGGGATGATTAAGGTGATACCAAAACCGAACTCGTTCCGACTAATGTCGGATCCGGTGGCAAGAAAACAAGCAAATAATGTTTGTGACTTCGTTATGAAAATGATTCGTATTCAGGACCAGCAAAACATGCGATTCAACAGTTAAACAAACTGTCAATCAAGTATGGTCCCTATCTCTACTGTAGCAATTCAGTTGGAGGGAGAACCAGGCATGTTTAAATGCAGGACGTCCACCAGAATAGACAGTAAAAATTAGCACAGTTATTATGTGTCTGGTTTGGTAATGGTTTTACTTGGATTCGGAGTGTGAAATGCACTAGTAACTCTGAGTCTCTCTGAAAATACCTGGAAATTCAATGATGAAAGGTTGTTTGGCGGAATCTTTGTAACACGTTGTGATGTCAAATCTGTTATATGAGGGATCTTCCGCATCAAAATCATAAATATTATACGTTGCTTGGAAACCAACCTGGAAAAATGCATTAACTGAGAAATGAGATATATCGTCTTTATTTCAAAAGAACATTATAATATAAGAAAACACAAGGAATATTGTCATACAAATAGGAAGCTTATACTTATGAAAGGGCAAAAGTTGTTATTTTAAAAGAAGTATGTGTTTAGGTTTGAAACAATATTTACAATGGTGTGATTTTGTTTGCATTCAAGTATTGGCATGGTGTCCAAGATCCATTCATTGGATCTCTTCACGTAATGAAAAACATGATGTTGAAAGAAATTTTCTTGACCATTGTTTATTTTTAAATTGCGCCTTCTGACCAGACCATATAGAACAGATAGGTTAGACTGTGTTTATGATTCCGAGAGCATTTCCCGCTTATATCTCGATTACACAGTGAGCGTGATAGTGATGTCATAAATAACGTCATACCCAATCTGGTGTCGTAATAACAAGCCGTATGGGAATATCTGTGTTCATCTTGGAAATGCTTCCTTGGTTGTTACTCTCCTGCCAGGTTTGCTAATGAATATAGAAATATATGTTAGCATATAAAACATATGAAACATAGAAAGTTGAAATATAATATTTGAAATGAAACATAAGGTGTAAATAAAACCAGTGTTGATAAGTGTTAGTATATGAGAACGGTCTACGACTAACACTTCTATATTCTTTTTAATTAAATTAAATTAAACCAACAATAAGAAATGTGTTGAACGACATTTAACTACATATATCAACTTTTAAATCTTATACTTAAATAACAAAACCGGGCAAAACAGTAAAAATCCAAGTAAAGAAGATAACTAATTTGCTTGGTATTGTTGTATAATTGGTAGGGAACATACTGCACTGTACTTGTAAACTACAGTGATACAGTATGTATATATTGCTTGGTATTGTTGTTTACGTGGTAAGGAACATACTGCACAGAACTTCTAAACTACAGTGACACATTATGTATATATTGTTTGGTAATGTTGTATACTTGGTATGGAACATACTGCACTGTACTTGTTAACTACAGTGACAGAGTATGTATATATTGTTTGGAGTGGTTGTAAACTTGGTAAGGAAAATACTACACTGTACTTCTAAACTACAGTGACACAGTATGTATATATTATTTGGTATTGTTGTATACTTGGTAGGGAACATACTGCACTGTACTTATAAACTAAAGTCACACAGTATGTATATATTGTTTGGTATTGTTGTATACTTGGTAGGGAACATATTGCACTGCACTTGTTAATCACAGTGACACAGTATGTATATATTGTTTAGTATTGTTGTATACTTAGTAGGGAACAAACTGCTCTGTACTAGTAAACTACAGTGACAGAGTATGTATTTATTGTTTGGTATCGTTGTAAACTTGGTAGGGAACATACTGCACAGTACTTGTAAACTACATATCCTACAGTATGTATATATTGTTTTGTATTGTTGTAAACGTAGTAGGGAACTTACTGATCTGTACTTGTAAACTACAGTGACAAAGTATGTATATATTGTTTGGTAATGTTGTAAACATGGAAGGGGAACAAAGTGCTCTGTACTTGTAAACTACAGTGACAAAGTATGTATATATTGTTTGGTGTGGTTGTAAACTTGGTAAGGATCATACTGCACAGTACTTGTAAACTACAGTGATACAGTATGTATATATTGTTTGATATTGTTGTAAATTTGGTAAGGAGCATACTACTCTGTACTTGTAAACTACAGTGACACAGTATGTGTATATTGTTTGTGGTTATTGTATACCTGGTAGGGAACATACTGCACTGTACTTGTAAACTTAAGTGTCACAGTATGTATGTATTGCTTGGTATTGTTGTATACTTCGTAGGGAACATACTGCTCTGTACTTGTAAACTACAGTGACAAAGTATATATATATTGTTTGGTATCGTTGTAAACTTAGTAGGGAACATACTGCACAGTTCTTGTGAACTAGAGATACTACAGTATGTATATATTGTTTGGTATTGTTGTAAATTTGGTATGGAACATACTGCAAATTACTGGTAAGCTACTGTGATACACCATGTATATATTGTTTGGTAATGTTGTAAACTTGGTAGGGAACATACAACACTGTACTTGTAAGCTACAGTGATACAGTATGTATATATTGTTTGGTATTGTTGTAAATTGGTAGAGAACATACTGCACTGTACTTGTAAACTACAGTGATACTGTATATGTATATTGCTTGGTATTGTTGTATACTTGTTAGGGAACATACTGCACTGTACTTGTAAACTACAGTGATACAGTATGTATATATTGTTTGGTATTGTTGTATACTTGGTAGGGAACATACTGCACTGTACTTGTAAACTACAGTGATACAGTATGTATATACTGTTTGGTATTGTTGTATACTTGGTAGGGAACATACTGCACTGTACTGGTTAACTACCGTAGTACAGTATGTATATATTGTTTGGTGTGGTTGTAAACTTGGAAGGGAACATACTACTCTGTACATGTAAACTACCATGATAAAGTTTGTATATATTGTTTGGTGTGGTTGTAAACTTGGAAGGGAACATACTGCTCTGTACATGTAAACTACAGTGATAGAGTATGTATATATTGTTTGGTGTGATTGCAAACTTGGTAGGGAACATACTGCTCTGTACTTGTAAACTACAGTGATAGATTATGTATACATTGTTTGGTGTGGTTGCAAACATGGTAGGGAACATACTGCTCTGTACGTGTAAACTACAGTGATAAAGTATGTATATATTGTTTGGTGTGGTTGCAAACTTGGTAGGTAACAAACTGCTCTGTACGTGTAAAGTACAGTGATTAAATATGTATTTATTGTTTGGTGTGGTTTTAAACTTGGTAGGGAACATACTGCTCTGTACTTGTAAACTACCGTGATTTAGTATGTATATATTGTTTGGTATGGTTGTAAACTTGGTAGGGAACATACTGCTCTGTACTTGTAAACTACAGTGATAAAGTATGTTCATATTGTTTGGTGTGATTGCAAACTTCGTAAGAAACATACTGCTCTGTACTTGTAAACTGCAGTGATACAGTATGTACATAATGTTTGGTGTGATTGCAGACTTGGTAGGGATCATACTGCTCTATACTTATAAACTACAGTGATACAGTATGTATATTTTGTTTGGTATTGTTGTATACTTGGTAGAGAACATACTGCACTATACTTGTAAACTACAGTGATAAAGTATGTATATATTGTTTGGTATTGTTGTATACTTGGTAGGGAACATACTGCACAGTACTTGTAAACTACAATGATGCAGTACGTATATATTGCTTGGTATTGTTGTATACTTGCTAGGGAACATACTGTTCTGTTCTTGTAAACTACAGTCATACAGTATGTATACATATATTGTTTGGTATTGTTGTATACTTGGTAGGGAACATACTGCACTGTACTTGTAAACTACAGTGATACAGTATGTATATATTGCTTGGTATTGTTGTATACTTGGTAGGAACATACTGCACTGTACTTGATACAGTATGTATATATTGTTTGGTGTGATTGTAAACTTGGTAAGGAACATACTGCTCTGTACTTGTAAACTACAGTGATACAGTATGTATATATTTTTTAGTGTGATTACAAACTTGGTAGGGAACATACTGCTCTGTACTTGTAAACTACAGTGATACAGTATGTATATATTGTAAACTTGGTAGGGAACATACTGCTTTGTACATGTAAACTACAGTGATAAAGTATGTATTTATTGTTTGGTGTGGTTGTAAACTTGGTAGGGAACATACTGCTTTGTACGTGTAAACTACAGTGATAAAGTATGTATATATTGTTTGGTGTTGTTGTAAACTTGGTAGGGAACATACTGCTCTGTACTTGTAAACTACAGTTATGAAGTATGTATATATTGTTTGGTGTGGTTGTAAACTTGGTAAGGAACATACTGCTCTGTACTTGTAAACTACAGTGTTAAAGTATGTACATATTGTTTAGTGTGATTGCAAACTTGGTAGGGAACATACTGCTTTGTACTTGTAAACCACAGTGATAAAGTATGTTCAAATTGTTTGGTGTGATTACAAACTTGGTAAGGAACATACTGCTCGGTACTTGTAAATTGCAGTGATACAGTATGTACATATTGTTTGGTGTGATTGCAGACTTGGTAGGGAACATACTGCTCTATACTTGTAAACTACAGTGATACAGTATTTATATTTTGTTTGGTATTGTTGTATACTAGGTAGGTAACATACTGCACAATACTTGTAAACTACAGTGACAAAGTATGTATATATTGTTTGCTATTGTTGTATAATTAGTAGAGAACATACTGCATTATACTTGTAAACTACAGTGATAAAATATGTATATATTGTTTGGTATTGTTGTATACTTGTTAGGGAACATACTGTACTGTACTTGTAAACTACAGTCTTACAGTATGTATATATTGTTTGGTATTGTTGTATACTTGGTAGGGAACATACTGCACTGTACTTGAAAACTACAGTGATACAGTATGTATATATTGCTTGGTAATGTTGTATACTTGGTAGGGAACATACTGCACTGTACTTGATACAGTATGTATATATTGTTTGGTGTGATTGTAAACTTGGTAGGGAATATGCTGCTGTGTACTTGTAAACTACAGTGATACAGTATGTATATATTGTAAACTTGGTAGGGAACAAACTGCTATGTACGTGTAAACTACATTGATAAAATTTGTATATATTGGTTGGTGTGATTGCAAATTTAGTAGGGAACATACTGCTCTGTACTTGTAAACTACAGTGATAAAGTATGTATATAGTGTAAACTTGGTAGGGAACATACCGCTCTGTACGTGTAAACTACAGTAATAAAGTATGTATATATTGTTTGGTGTGATTGCAAATTTGGTAGTGAACATAATGCTCTGTACTTGTAAACCACAGTGATAAAGTATGTATATATTATTCGGTGTGATTGCAAACTTGGTAGGGAACATACTGCTCTGTACTTGTAAACCACAATGATAATGTATGTTAATATTGTTTGGTGTGATTGCAAACTTGGTAGGTTACATACTGCTCTGTACTTGTAAACTACAGTGATGCAGTATGTGTATATTGCTTTGTATCGTTGTATACTTGGTATGGAACATACTGCACTGTACTTGTAAACTACAGCGACACAGTATGTATTTATTGTTTGGTATAGTTGTATAATTGGTAGGGAACATACTGCACTGTACTTGTAAACTACATTGATAAAGTATGTATATATTGTTTGGTGTGATTGCAAACTTGGTAGGGAACATACTGCTCTGTACTTGTAAACTACAGTGATAAAGTATGTATATATTGTTTGGTGTGATTGCAAACTTGGTATAGAACATACTGCTCTGTACTTGTAAACTACAGTGATAAAGTATGTACATATTGTTTGGTGTGATTGCAAACTTGGTCGGGAAAATACTGCTTGGTAATACTGTAATCAATATGCAGGAATGATAGTTTTCCTTGATATGGTGCGTTCAACTTCAGTTTTAAATATGCTGAATGTTCAGACCAAACGCAGCATCACGTGACACTATGGTTAAGGCAACTATGAATTGTGGGAATCCCATTTTGTTTTCAATCGGATATATATAACAGACCCTCAGTCAAAAATGTTTTTTCATTGAACGGAATAGTTGTTAGCAGGGAACTTACTTCATTGCATATGTAGGCAAGTAGACAATGTTATAATTAAAAAATCTTGAATTATTCATCAATATTAACGTAGTATTTGTCAAATTCAGATATAAACACATTGTAGGAGTGTGATTTTTTTTTTGGATTTTTGTTTTTTACATTCATAGACTAAACAACTTCTTTTAATTGATATGGGGTGTTGAAGCGTTTGTGGCCAATAAATCCATTTTCAACACTTTGATTAACTGAAGTAAGAGGAAACACTTACATCTAGAAAATAAAACTCGAACGTAGAGTTGAAATTTCCATAATTTGGCAGTTTGAAGTCGGATCGTGTTGAAATAAACGTGTCACATAGCATATCTCGCACAGTTCTCTGTAACAGGAAATTCATTTCATATAATGTATTTGTAAATCACAATGTTCGATTTTTTGTTTTCATATAGTTTTACTAGTTTTGCATGTATTAGATATAAGCACTATCTCAAATTCTCTAAAAAAATAATCAAGCGTGAACTAATATTTAACAGGAAGGCAATAACTATGAAACGAATGCCAATGATATGAGTAACCAGAACCTGCGGATGAATTTCAACTTTAAAGAACATATAATAACCACATACCAAAGACCTGACCTAGAAAGCATACTGATGGACCTAACCGATTAAATGACGAATTTCTAAAAGTAAATATAAAGATCATTATTTGATTATGTGACAACATGGGACGAGCAAGGTTTGATGGGGCCATTAACCAGGTCAAACAGGCTCTCCCTGTTGTATCTTTTATTCGCTACTATCCGTTCGTCTGTATGTTTGTCATGTACTAATGATATGATGACTATAAGTATTCTATATAGTATGTATGTGATGCAGAGGGAGCTGTCGTTCAATGTATCGTTTCCTGTAAGACATTTTTTTATAATGTTATACTGTACCGATTTTAAAGATTTGAAAACATGAGTTCGTTAAAATAGTAACCTTTCATAAGGATATCAAACGAGTAACTACGCCATGAGATGGGTACAAATAACAAATGCTTCAATGGGGAAGGTCAATGGAAATTGGCGCTTGATTTCCATACTTACTATTTCCATTCGGATTGATGATATTGCAAGTGTTTGGTCGAAATTAGGTTGAACACAGTGTAATTTTGTTTTAATATGTGGTGTTTTAAGAAATTGGAGCACCCGCTCTCCTCTCGCCGCTGTTGGTGTCTTACGGAGCTCTTCATAAACAATAGCTAAACTTGTTCTTTATAAAGGACATGGATTCTTTTTCTTTTAGGCTTTTAATTCAATAGCAAAATATAAAATACAAATCATCCATTAAATATTGATAAGGATGAATTTACCTTTCCTTCGTATGTGTACGTGGTATTGTCAAGGTAGAAGAGTTGTGACGGAGACTTCATCTTCACGTAGAATTGTTTACTCTTGTTGGCGGTCGTTGTGATGTTTACCGAAGCATCAAACGTTGCATTTTGTATGGGAATCATGCTACAGTTACCCTGAGCTCTGTCAATAGCATACGCAATTCCTGAACGACAGAATTGTAAATAATAGCAATTAGTAGTCAACCTTATTCACCTTCCAATCAGACTGCATTGACGTCTCCAACTTTATTTTAAACCATTTAAATAATACAGGTTATTAATACAGGCACTATATTAGTTGTAGTTTACTTATGTAATTATAACTACGTCATGATCTGCTTACATATGACGATATCATTGCTTTATTCAAATAACATCTGATAGAAGGCAATTGAAATGGAACGCTTTACCTAGTACCCAGAATAAAATCACCAGCAATATGTAAAACAAAACGATTGAAATACAGTGGTAGTTATCAATAAGTGAAGCTATGACTAAAACGAAACCATCTGGTTTCTTGTGTTCGATTCGTGTTTATCTTTATACTATTTGACGTTAGCTGATTAATGATTGTGGATTCAGAGTACAATCATATATCTGTTAATTCCCATCTGACATACTTTATGTATATGCTCGTCTTATAAATATAGAATAGTGTGATTTCAGTCCATCTAATATGCATATACGTTGCATATATGTACTGCAAAAATAAAAGATAAAAAATAAAAATATTGTGGCTTTGTCCATCTAGTGTGTATATACATGTAGTTTGTATACATGTACTACAAAAACACATTGTTTTAGTCGATCTTATTTAAAAGTGTATATACAGTGTAAACAAAACCACAAAAAATAAAATGGTTTGGTTCTAGACCATATAAGATAAATAAACTCTGCATATTTGTATTACAAAAAAAACAAACAATTTGGACATAGTCCATTTGCGGGGTATATACATTGTATATATGCAAAACACCACTTAAACAGTGTGAATCTATCCATTCAATGTGTATTTACTTTGTATACATAAACTATAACTTTTTAGACTTTGAAATATCTATAATGGTATATGTATATTAATAGCAAACTCGGGGGAGAACCATACGTGTTTATCTGTTCTGAAGAAATCCATCGTGTGTATGTATATTGATTTCCGTGTTTTTTTTTCATAACGTATAACACACCATCTCCGTACCTTGTAGATGTATATGGTTATAATCTCTATATTTTGCACAAATACAACCATGACCATACTTCACATTACCTGTAAAGTAGTCATGTACTTCAGTTACTGGATTTGTCGTGAAGTAGGGGAACGCGGAGTAGGCAGGCCTGTAGTCAAACCGGACAAGTTTGTACGAATAGTCATACCAAACCTGAAATTGAGAATGTCATGTTTGTTCGTCTGTTCTACATAGAAACTTACTCACTGATTTCTTCATATTACCGATTGCCTTATTAAAGTTGAGATTTGATTTCTTCACTTTTTAGAACGAGGGTTTTTAATGAATTATATTATCTTACAATGTCATCGCAATCGGTCTACGTGAAATGAAATATAAAGAACATAATCTTTTACTGGATTTGTCGTGAAGTAGGGGAACGCGGAGTAGGCAGGCCTGTAGTCAAACCGGACAAGTTTGTACGAATAGTCATAACCAAACCTGAAATTGAGAATGTCATGTTTGTTCGTCTGTTCTACATAGACATTTACTCACTGATTTCTTCATATTACCGATTGCCTTATTAAAGTTGAGATTTGATTTCTTCACTTTTTAGAACGAGGGTTTTTAATGAATTATATTATCTTACAATGTCATCGCAATCGGTCTACGTGAAATGAAATATAAAGAACATAATATTTTTCATTTTCTAATGGAATACAGCTGTAGTTAAATACCAGTTTGCGTTTCATTGTCGCCACAATCTTTATGTGTGTGCGGCGTCACGTTATCATGACCTTTGTCACAAATTGCTATACGGAAAGTTGTGCTCTGAATCACCATCGTCGCTGTTCCAACAATGACCTTGAGTTGGCTGTTTGGTGCGGTTAATTCGCGATTTTTAATTACGAGTATTAAATTGATAAAATAACATTGTAAGAGTATGTATCTGAAATAGTTCTAAACCAGCACAAAAGCCATATATCTTCAAGAGAAAGGGGCGATATAACTCCCAACATTAAACATGTCTTCGAGATTTAGAAATAACAGCTTACAATTCTTATAAACAAAAAACTAAAATAATAAAATATGAAGTATTAAAATGAGGATTATAGAAATGGTACTTGGGGTATCATTAGCCTAAACTAAATGCCAGTCCTTAGTTAACGTATATATTTTACAGGGTGATTGTTACTGAAGCGGACGTGGGTCTAAACAAAAGGAAAGAATTACGTATTGTTTAATTTGAAAATATTTTTATATTTTGTAAAAAAAAACGCTTATAAGACAGCGGAATATTAGAATCTTCCAAAGCACTGTATACATTTATTTTATGATTACATATAAAAATATATGTTAAAACAGCAATATAATTGTTTACACATGTATGTTCCTAGTTTAATTTATATGATCTAGTTTTTCTTTTTTTTAAAAAATAAACAGAGTGCTAAATATTTCCCTGCTTACCAGGTTTGCTTGTATTTGATGGATGTTAGTACACGAGTTTATTCCAAAGAGGTGACGGGTAGTGAAATATGCGATAACACTCATACCTTCCTGTACCGGCTTAAGAAATATTCTATTTTCGAACAATGATGCCTGACCTCCATCGTTCAAAGAAATCAGAAAAACATATATGTCATATATCATGGTAATGCATATTTTACATTGATTATGTACGGGATACGTTATGAAGACTTCATACCATACCCGTTACACGGGAATGATAATAAGCGCATTACAATGTGAATTGAGTGAAAGATGACTAACGGTGTTTTAATATGGGCTTCGTGGTTAAAGTATCCAGATATTTGACAATACAAAATATTTAATTTTATCTGCATAACATCCACAGCTATACTTACGTCAGCTTGAGTAATGGACTGATCACCTGGACTAACTATTTCTTCTCTGTACGAGTACTGACCCTCGAGATTGGGAACCCTTCTAGTCTGTTTTCGGCCAGAGCATGGCATACCTTTAGGAGTCTGAAATAAAAAGGCAATTGAAGTCACAAGAATTTATTGTTTCTTTGAAATATGATCATTATAACATAATTTAAAAGTCACTGTTAAATAGGTATAAACTAAACTTGTAGACTTGTTCAATTAATCTAAATAGTAAAACAAACTCACTTCCAGCAAAGAGTCATCGCCCCATATTCTGTTCCTGAAATCAATATATTCATATACATGCCGAAACTGCCGGGAACCATTCAAATACTGGGCTCCTCGAACCTCGGCTCTTATAGGAACTTGATGTGAATTGTCCGGATCGGTCCAGTTGTAGACTAAAAGTATAAAATATATATGTATATATGTCTCGAGCAATTTCTACGATGGTTTGTTTACCAATATAACTGGTTAGAAGGTTGGACTATTTATAATTGCGTAAAAAGAGATTATTTAGATATGTCATGACTTGTTTACTACGTCATTGAACTGTTGTGTTTTATCTGATTCTGTACGATTTAATTATAAGATTTAAAAAAATAGTTTCGGTTTAATAATCTCAAGCTGTACAATAACTAATAGATATTGTAATGCTCAGTCGGATATAACATTATAATAATTTATAAATTAATATTCGCATGCCAGTTACATTGATTTTGATGGGCAACAAATATAAATTAAGCGGGGTTGGTAGTGCAGTGGGTTGGTCGTTTACGTTAAAGTTTGCGAGATCGATTCCAACCTCTCAAATTGGTCTCTCAAATATCGACACTCAGTACTGGTTCTACCCATGAAGATACTGATTCGAGGTTCATATTAAGCTATATAAGCTTTCTTCGTATTCGAGCTAAAATATAATGTTGTGTCATTTATACTCCCGCATGTTAAAAGACAGTTTGTCCTACCTGAGAAATAAAGATCAAGTGAGAAGTTTGATTTCAGCATATCCCAGTACATGCATGACTGCCAGTGGTCTGTGAGTACGCCTCGGATAGTAGATTTTCCCATATATGCCTGTAATAAGTAAGATAATCGGTACAGTTTACACCTGTTTATTGATAGATGATAAGGAAGTACTAGGAAGCTCGATCAGAACGCATCAAGACAAAATACAAACTGGGTTTTATATTAAAGCAATACCGGACCATATACATAATTTCACAAGACAAGAAACAATTACGGAACTTAAAGTAAAAGTTTATGTCTATCAATATAATATTTGAAAAATTGAAACTAAACTGTTTGATAATACTAATATGAGTGGATGTATAACGTGTATATATACATATAATAAAATGATTTTAATATAAATTATTAAAAGCAATACAGAGGACCGAAACCGTTAACGAAATTGTTATTGTGTATATTTCTAAATATGTTGTACATGTTATTCGGAGTATAATATGTTTAAACAAAAGAACTGTTTTACATTATATTTTTTCCGGTAATTCACAACGAGTAAAATATATCTTACTTAACCTAAAATAGATATTAATTATTGTTGAAATTAATGAACATGTATATATATATATATTGCATAATTTCAATACAAACTTAACAACTGTAGTGGTCAGTGGATGCATTATTAATTGATATTTCATTGAAACTGTCAATTATTATCTATACAATCTAAACAGACTGATAATTATAATCACTAGATTACACACATACCAGACCATTCGTCTTTGCATATTGAAGAGCTAGTCTTGTAGAATACACGTGCGGTAAACCGCCTGGTCCACCTTTCATACCAAACAAAAATGTGCTGTTATCGTTAGTCATATTTACTGCGTGACAAACACCATCTGGAAAAACAATATCGTGTCATTCATGAAAATGCAATGAATGTGACCATATTTATTTATAAATCGAGACGATAAATAATGCAACTACTGAATAAAATATTTTTGGACGGGCCAATTTTGAAAATGTTTAATTAATGCGATTATCGTATTGTACTTTGTAGATTGCAGCTTTCTCATTAACTACATTTTCTTTTTACATGACCCTTAATTTATAGTATTAAATATCTAACAGTTAATTCCACCAAAACCTTATTTATTACTTTATAGTACAAACGTGTGTCATATAAACGCCGTATTTTTATCTTCTTGTTATTTTTATTTACAACATTCGTGTATTTCTTTACTATGGTATTTTTTGTTATTTAAATAGCCCGCATGTTGCCTTCAATGTGAGTTTCTCCAGTCCTACCATATGCACCTATGTACCTGTATATATATAATTACGAAGACTGCTTACTCTGGACCATAGTCCTACTATATGTACCCGTATATATATATATATATATATATATATATATAATTACGAAGACTGCTTACTCTGGACCATCAGTCCTATTATATGTACCCGTATATATATATATAATTACGAAGACTGCTTACTCTGGACCATCAGTCCTACTATATGTACCCGTATATATATATAATTAGATAGATACTTACTCTTGTCCATCCGTCCTACCATATATACCTGTGTGTGTGTGTGTATATATATATATATATATATATATATATATATATATATATATATATATATATATATATATATATATATATATAATTACGTAGACTACTTACTCTGGTCACTCAGTCCTACCATATATACCTGTATATATATAATTGATGTAGACTACGTACTCTGGACCATCAGAACTTGGTTGTCGTTATAATTGAATATCATGTAATCCATCTTATTTTTCTGAATGATTCGGAGGGCAGTCCTGTTGCTAAAACTATCGTCATATTCCTCCGCCACGACGGTTTTCATCTTGTCGATAATGTTACCTTCAATTCTTGTTTGGAACGTGTTGGGTAAATTAGGTACAGGCGGCACCTTTGCGCCTGGCATAACTTAAATGAAAACACAATGGCGTACTAAGAGCATAGTAAAGTAGTAAACTGACCAACAGATGTAGTGAAATAAATATTTTGGAATATCAGAATGTGATGTGGTCATAAAATAATTTTCTATGTAAGATTCAGTTAAGATATATAAATTTATTGACCGTTTAATAAGTGTTTACTAATATATTTTACATTCATTGCGAAGTACGTTCAAAGCGAGGTCATAGGCTTGATCCTAGGTAGGAATAACATGGGAAAGCAGATTTCGTTTATATTTCCCGAAATCGGTTTCACAATGCACAGCATGCGAACCACTGTTTGAAGGTAACATTTCCAACCATTAATTGCAAGAAGATACACTTAGAACTGATGGAAGCTTTTGTGGATATAAATTTATAGGCGAGACCTCAACAATGTAAACGATTATAGAAACAAATATTAAATTTGTTAAAAACCTGAAATGTAAACTATGTAAAAAATTTAGAACTAAAGTTAATTTAGAATTTTAAAATATTCAAAGCTCGTTCAATGTGATGCCTGCAATCAATAATTGAATAAATAAATAAATAAATAAATAAATAAATAAATAAATAAATAAATAAATAAATAAATAAATAAATAAATAAATAAATAAATATTTGACCAATACGTGACGTAGCAGTCATCAACATTATACACATACGAGAAGAATAATAATATAAACGTACAGAAAAATATGACAACAGTGGCAACCGTCTTGGAACGGTCAGTATAAAAAGATGCCGTTGTGGGTCTTAACCCTGATTAACTGTTGTACCAATCCCCGCACTATACCTATAGTATAATCATTTAATAAGACATATGCCTCGTAAATAATTAGCAGCCACCTACCGCCAGAAGATCTGGTACTCGTTGCTGGTGCGTAGCTACAGTTAGAAGGGTTGCTAAAGTAAACAGAGCCATCCGGAAAAGACTTTCCTGTAAAACAGGTAATATGAACATATCAACGTTTATTTTGATTCAAACCGGTCACGAATACACAAGCACGCAAATACAACTTTTTATATTTCGATTTATCATTTCTTACTAGAATCATTTAGGCGTATTTTGCTGAAAAAAGAAAGAAGAATTCTATGCCCCTTCATTCGAAGAATAAAGGTCGGACTCTATTCGAAAAATGAGTAGGACGCAGATATGTTTTATAACTACAACAGAAGTGTGGTGGGAAACAGTTAACAGTGGTTTCTATAATATTACCTTTCTTAAATATCGCCTTTTTTAACGAATACAGAACATAATTGGTTACACAACACCATGTAAAACATTATCAAGTTAAATTAATTATAATATCAGTGGTGTACCTCCTGTTCGAGTAACTCGATAAGTCAGTTTTGATAGTTGAGCAGAAAACATTTTACTAACTTTCATACACGTCACAAGGATGATACTTTACTGCTGGACCCGTATCCTGTATGACGCCCGTACTGAGCAGACACTCGGTTGCTTGGTCACAGAAGTCAAACCGAGCACAATTGTCTAACTCCATCTCCACACATAGCTTTGCACATTGTTGTACGTTTATATCACTGACTACTCTTGTTGCCGGACTGTGATATCCCCGACCTCCTATCTTTTTGAAGTCTGCTAGTAGGTGTTTACCTATAACAGAAAATAAGATGCGAAATAATGACAATGAGCCCATCAATCAACAAAAGCAAATTTTTGCAATGCAGGTAATAAGTATAATAAATGATAAAAGGATAAAACGCCACCAAGAGAAGAAAATAGCAGACTTGGTTTAAGTGAGTCTGTCCATGAGAGGTAATGTAATATACATTACTAAATGAAGGATGCATAAATGAATGAATGAATGAATGAATGAATGAATGAATGAATGAATGAATGAATGAATGAATGAATGAATGAATGAATGAATGGATGGATGGATGGATGGATGGATGGATGGATGGATGGATGGATGGATGGGGTTTTACGGTGTTATACGGCGTTAAGACATTATAGGTTATTCAACGCCAACAGGAAGGAAGATTCCAAAACATACATCAACAAATGAATATGCAAAATGAATCTGGAACCTTAATATCTGCAGAATTGCAGAGTTTCAGCAAATACTATCGTATTACACAAATTGTCGCTTCCTAGCACACTCGAACATACTGAATCTGTTCCTGGAGGGAAGTATAATGGAACTTCACCCACAATGCACTCTGTTGTTTAGGGCGCATATTTCAATTAAAAGCTGTTTTAACTTTACAGTCAGTGAAATATTTAGTGTTTAGACTGAAATAGTATTTTGGGACGAACATTTGTCACAGGACTTCAATTTGATTTCAATATGGACCGCCATATGATATGTACTTTATATTTACTCAGTGTGGTACAAGACAGAAAACCAATGTTGTGTGTTAAAGACTTTCTACACACTTTATAAAATATTGTATTAAAAATACCATGGTTGCAAACAACATCAAACCAGCAGTAAGCAATGGGGGTGGGGGGAGTGAGGTTGTACCATATTTGAATAATGTTAAGTATAAATTGTGACTATCATAGTTGGTGCAAAATTTCGTTGTTTATCGTCAAAATACGTGTATTTAAGCTCGCTTTTATCACTGATATTTAAATTAGACCGCACAGGTGGAACAATGTAAATGATTAAGTAGTTATATCCATAAATGTCCGGAAATTTCCGGACATCATCCCAGTAAACGGTTAAGTTGCAATTTCGATTTCTATCACCGATCTTGATATATTCCTGCATAGCACAGTGGTTATGTCTGCGGATTGTCGCTAGATTAAAAGAGTATCAGAACATTTTATATCCTTATCCGACTATTGCTCTACTTGTATATTTAGATGCATGCGTTACTATACTACTAACGTGAGTAATGTTCGCAAACAGGATACGACTGGAGGCTTGTGTCTGGTTGTCCATAGTAGTAGGTTTTGCCGAGAAAACAGACTGATCTGTCCTCGCAGTAGGTAAAGGACTTGCAGTTGAATGCATTGTAGAAATTACATAGTTTGGCACACATGTCAGCGGTGTGCACGTCCTGGTACACCGCCTCCGACATCGGGGGCTTCACAACGCCTGGCATGTGTATGTAACCAGATGTGTATACTCCTGAAATTAAACAAATCGAATTTGATTGACTTTAATGTGAAGGCAAACTTATGGAACATTGTGTGTTTTAATGTATATTTTTCATGAAACAAAAGACGAATGTGCATTATTTTTAATATGAATTTATCCTGATACAAAACATGCGTTTTTAAGCATGCATTGATCATGATAGAAAAATGCGCTTTATATGATGAAACAAAAAACGAAGAGGCGTTTTTTAATATGCATTTATCATGAAACAAAGCGCGTAGGTGCGTTTAATAGCACAAAAGATGTGTTCGAGTTGAGTTTAATGTATGCCAATTTATTTATTCGAGTTCATCTCCAGGGTAGGACAAGTAATGAGTGTTATGTTTTGTGAGGTCATCGGGTTAAGCGTGGGATCCAACCCATGAACTCTGGCGTGAGTGGCCAACAATCTATCCACTGATCTACCGCCAAGCCCTTTTTTAGTGTAAATACTGCCAACGCGTATTATGTGAACATAATCTACACCATTTAACAGTTTCAGTAATTGTGTAACGAATCATTGGTTTAAGGATCTTTTAATTGAATGAACACAGCATGAAAAATTATATGAATTGCATTTAAAGCAAATTAGGAAATTATTGTGAAATTGTTATAATATAAGGTATATCTAAGTTGTTTTAATGAAAAATATTTTATAATATAACTTTCAAAATTTAACTAAACGAAGAGCTAAGCTAAATGGTATTTTTCAACTGGACCCTGAAGCCGATGTTAATTAAAAAAACACAATGAAATAAAACTTGACATGAATCATTGGAAGTATCATTTATTATTTTCACTGTTGAATATGGAAAAATTGTTTCGCAATTATACTATTATTGTTAAGAAATATATGCAAGCCTGTGATTTTGAACTGTGGTGCCACGTTGAAATACTTAAATACATTGATGGACACAGCGATGTAGATTAACTATGTTTATAGTAGCTTTAAATGTCAATACTTTAGATACAGAGAAAAACATTAAAATAAAATGTTTGTTTAAAAAGTATTTCATCTTGTGATATTTTCACCCGTGGCTTCACCATTGTGAAAATATAATTTTGGTATTCTCTAAATGAATAAAAGTCTTGTTGTGAATGACTACAATACATATCTTATTAGTTTAGAAAATATTTTACACACCACTTTTTCAATCAAGAGCTATAAATAATCTTACTGCTATATAGATTTACAAGTTCAGCGTCTATCACAGCATTCGGGCGTTCATCAGGGTGCAGAGTTGACAAAGTACAATAACCGTACGTGGCATTGTAAGTGAAAGAGTTGCATATCTCTCTCATCTGATCAATACAGAAATTTGCACAATTATCAATGCTGTCTTTGATGTCGAAGAAAGAATAGCCAGGCATGTCTTTGTTGACTTGGACAGTGAACTGGCTCATCAGTTCTTCTGAAGAAGACAATAATACACTTTGTAATATAATACAGAAACATACATCGATTCGCACAGATGACCGCCTGGAGAATGGGATCTAAAGTGATAATATATCGGGCCAAGCATCGGAGGGTCGTTAAACTGTATGAATGGTCATAGGCACCGTCACGTAACATTGGCAGGAGCACGCTGATTGGCTACAAGCTATCAATAGAAGCAGCACAGTTATCATTGGTTGGTTAATTTTACGTTTGGGAAATCCCTAATAATAGTGAGGTTCAGTGTTTCTTCTCACAACTTTACTTTCATAATCTCACGTGGTTAATAAATAAACAATTTGCCAGCCATATTCACATCTTTGTTATCTTTTAATCGACATAGTCGACCGCCATTGTTGTTGTTATTCCAGTGGATTCGATATCTCCCAAGATTATTTTTATTACACAAAGTGTATAAGTACACAAGAATACATTAAGTGAGGTATGTAGGAAGAAGCTGAAAGGCTTGTTTCATAATAGACGTTAAACAAATACATGCAAAGACGCTAAATAGTTAATAATTGGTTAAGTGATAGCGTTTTCACCTCAATTGCAGGATCACTAAACCAGAGACCTGACGTTGCTTTTCACTCGCGTCAGCATCGCAGGTGTTTGAATGAATGATAAATCACACAAGATATTAACAAATGACAATAGAACATTTTATCATAGTTCTTACGTGTCGTGATACGGTTTTGTGAACTTGGAAGTTCATCGCTCTCGATGGTTTGTGCTATAAATGTTTGCATCTGAAATGTACAACATGCAAGTCAAAGATGATGATGTACCAGTTGCATGAAGCTTTAATTACATATTGAATATTGACTTATCGACATACAGCATTCGTTTTTCATGTTTCCATTACATATCATTTACATCTGAATTGCATAACACGTGTCCGATAGATTCAAGATATAATGTTTTATTCCGCAAATAAAGACCTCCGGACTAAAATACATATCATTATTTACAGCAAATTGTATGAGATAGGTATGCATGTTATATTTGTTATTCATTTTATTGTAACTGGCAACAAACACCAGATACATGAACTTAAAACATCAACAATATAGTAATCAGAGAACCTCACACCTAAGATATTATATTCACAAAACAGCTTAACTTGAGTTTGTTTGTAAGCTCAAATTTCGATTTTAATTAACACTCTTAATTTAGAACATTTTTCGCTGTTTATTATTACATTCCAATTCAAATATAATATATACTCTTTGTCTGTAGAATATATTAAAAGCGAAGAGTATTCAAGAGAAATAATTTTTAAATAAATTACTTTGAGCGTATACTCAAATTGATATGTTTTGCGAATGTAATGCGTGATATTAAAATAAACGGTTGAGATATACTTATTATACGTACAAAGCCATCTATGTTAACTTGAATAGCAAAGCCTCCAAAAATAACTGAGTTCTTAAGAGCTCTGTAGGCCTCTTCTACTCCCAATTCATTGTGTGTGAGCGGAACCAGACCTGAATTAGAACAAATACGAGTATACAGACACCCAGAAACAGTGTTGGGCTCTACAGAGTGAAGAAGACACTGAACTGAAATTGTATTGTAAGTACCAGAATGATCAATATAAATAAAACAAAGGTAGAGCCAATATTTGGTTGGAAATTAAGATGAGAATAATAATAATGCGTATAATAAAACTGATTGTTATGTGTTATTGAAATTATACCGAAACTTGAATGTATAATAAAAACTCAATTAAACCTCTTCACGTTGGCATTTTTGCATTGAACTTGAATATAACAGCCATTTTAAGGTACAAAATGTCCCAAATGTACAAGCAAACACCTTTGTGCCAAAACACATATTTTCAAGGTAGATTGGACATTGCCACCGTTCTATATGACCTTGACATTAAAGAGCCTGATATGTTACATACTGTCTCGCAGTATAAGCATGCACAAATTTTAACTGCATGCTATGCACTCTTATGAACAGCTTACACCAAACCTTAAACGGAGGCAGAACGCGAAGGCACATGCAGACGCCGATTCTATACCCAAACAATACATGTTGATAACATCTGTATATATAGGATAATTGCATATGGAAACATCGCTCACGCCTACTAACACTGGCTGAAGCTGTATGATGATGTCAAGAAACCATGGTAAAACTAAATGAGGTCCATGGTTACAAGGAACCAGCAAGAAAAACAACAAAAACACATAAAGCACAAGACGTAACGTACGTATATAGTGATCAAAATTCTTATCTGGGACAAGTTGGCCATCTTCCGTTAGTGTTTGGCTTATTGTACATCTGTGTGTATTCGCAACAAAATCAAAACTGTTACACAAGGAAGCTGGTGGTTTGTGTATTTTATTACATCTTTCTGCGCAGTTGGACGCACTAAAGACGTCGGTCAACTCGTTGTAACTATACCGCATCATCATGTCAGGAACTTTGCGGAAATAGTCTGTAAAATAGATTAGTATCACTACAAAGCAAACTCATAATCTATATAAACGTGCACGTCGTTGATATATCTACATCCAGACCTACTTCGTGTTGGAATGTATCCAGACCTTTATTCGTGCTAGATTGTATCCAGACCTTGATTCGTTCCAGATGTATCCAGCTTTTGATTCGTGCTAGATTGTATCTAGACTTTGATTCTTGCTAGAATGTATCCATATTTTGATTCGTGCTACAACCCATGCATGTGAATCTGATTCTTCTAATAAATGATATAATGAACTCTTATGTACTAGTATACAGAAATAGGTTCGATCAAAATTAGACAGACATTGGCTTATCAAGATTGTTCATTGTTAGTTTTGAGCTTGAAAATTCAGATTTCAACCTTAGATATCTAGTTTACCATGACAGATTAATAATTGTGAGAGGGTTGTTTTTACTATATATTAGGTGTAAGGTATACACACATTGGTTTGTGTTGGTTTGAACTGGAAGGTATATACACATTGGTTTGTGTTGGTTTGAACTGAAAGGTATATATATATATATATATATATATATATATTGGTTTGTGTTGGTTTGAACTGGAAGGTATATACACATTGGTTTGTGTTGGTTTGAACTAGAAGGTATGTACACATTGGTTTGTGTTGTTTTGAACTGGAAGGTATATACACATTGGTTTGTGTTGGTTTGAGCTGGAAGGTGTATACACATTGGTTTGTGTCGGTTTAGGATAGGAACGTATATATATATTGGTTTGTTACTGAACGAAGAGTAATGTAATCAGATATTAGTTTGTGCTGGAACGGATGGTTATGCACAAGGCACTGGTTTTGTATCAGATCATTGATATTTGTTAGTACTGACAGTACTTATGAATAGACGGTTATATATCTGGATATTGGTTTGTGCTGGAACGGATGGTTATGCATCAAGGCACTGGTGATATATCAGATCATTGATATTTGCTTGTACTGGCAGTACTTATGGATAGACAGTTATATATCTGGATATTGGTTTGAGATATGATTAACGGTCGGTCATACAACCAAACATTGGTTCTGGAATGAACGATTAAATGCTTATATAGGTATCAAGACATGGACTTGTGATCTAAATTACAGTTATGTAACCAATCTTCAGTTCGTCTTGGTATTGGTGGATCTCCATTGATGTAATGTCCTGAAATCTAACAATTCTTTTGTGCTATTGGTGTTTGTATTAAACAACCCATTTGTATTTAATGATATGAAATATTACTGTATCAATGAAATCGGTAGTTCCGGTCTACTGATGGGAGACCACTTTCGAATGTTTGGTAATTATTTTTTTATGGATTGGAGCACAGGCGCTTTATGGTTTAGAAACGCTCAGATGATCTGGATATAAAATACACCAGTCTACGATTGTTGCTTTTCTGTTAACGGGAATGTGCACAGTGAAAGAGATTAGACTATAATAATACAAACAAACCAATAGCAGGAGGCAGATCTAATAATGTTCCCTTGAAAAACACGTGTCCCCCGTTGGCATCTATCTGCATTTTGCCATTCGTAACACGGATCTGAGACACGTTCGTGGAATTGGATATTTTCTCGACCATGGTCTTCACAAAATGGTTACTATACCGGTATAAGTTCGAGTCATATGTTCCTAAAAATTAAACATTAAATTTTGACATTAAAGCGTCGATGTGAACTTTGATCATGACTTCCGCAAGACTGATTCACTATTAATCATAATATATTTCACGTGTTTGACTTTACAAGAAACTTTCATTGATTCATCTGAGAAACAATTTAAAAAGGAATCGACATTCATGAGTGAATTCAAAAGTGTAAGCTAATTGCATCAAATGATTGGTGTGTATATAATGAAATTCACATGTCGAGCAAAAAAGCATACACATGGCATTCAGTTTCATTGGTGGTTACAGACCTTTAAATGATCCTGAGTAGTCCTGATAGCCGGTTATCATTGACCTGATTGGTTGTATTTAAAGAATAATAGAAAATAAATAAATTACAGTTATACCTTTTACTGCAAAACAATAAATTTGACATGATATTAAAAATGGTGCGACTTTTATTTGTCTAAAAAATAAATAAATAAACGTCAAATTATTTATAACTAAAGTAGGGATTATATTGGAATATTTCGAGGCCGCTAAAACGTGACATAACAATCAAAGTGGTTAACTGTTAAAAACACACTTATTTGTGAATCACTATGTATAGTAACAGTGGCATGTGACACTGTTCTAGAAACACTGACATTTGATGATATTTGAATCTATCCAGCTCTTAACTTCCTGATTTTTTATTAGTTCTTATGATGCTTTTTTATGATTGATTTGTGATGCCATATACTTGTTTTATTTGCATTGTACATTGATTTTAATCTCCATGTTTACTCTATATTATCTTAGTCTATATGTAGTCGTCTTTAAATAGTTACGCAATATTATGTAAGCAAATTTTACTTTATGTACAGCACTTTTGGACGTATTTCTGATATAATAAGAGTGCTATATAAGTGTGGTATAACAATAATAACTTAAAACTGAATCCGAATTCAAATATGTATCCACTGCTTGATGACCTTCAGTCCGCTATTTAGACTACCACATTTAACATTACGTATTCAATATGGTTGATGCAATTCAAATCACGTGAGAAGTCACGTGATTCCTTTCATATGTCTTAAAATGCATTGCAATTTGAAGCGAGCATGTTATTAATATAACCTGGGCGTCCAGGCCAAGTTAGGGAATCCCTTTTCAATATATTGTTTTGCATGTCTTTATACATGCGATATTATTTTGACCATTTAAGGGCTTATAGAGTAAATTTAAGCATGATATAATAGTGAAATGTTTTATGAATCATATTCCGTTTAAAAACTTGATATGCTGTCTTTAAGACCCTGAACAGTTTGCCTGTGTCAAATATCGAACTATATATGAACGATCCATTCCAGCTTACCTGCAAATTCGATGAGGAAAGGTTGTTTTTTGTACTGAGTGAAACAACTCGTGATGTCAAAATCACCATATGGCGGTGGTTGAGGCTTAAAGTCGTATATGTCATACATTGCTTGATAGCCCACCTGAAATATAATGGCACATAAGTAACACAGTTCTTCTCATACATATTCTCTCATTAAAATATACCTTAGTAGTGTACCTCATATCTCTAGACCACTTTTTTCTGTTCTTTGTCTATGTAAACTCAATATTTCGATAGTAGTGTACCTCATATCTCTAGACCACTTTTTTCTGTTCTTTGTCTATGTAAACTCAATATTTCGATAGTAGTGGACCTCAGATCTTCAGACCACTTTTTCGGTTTTTTGTCTATGTAAGCTCAATATTTCGATAGTATAGCACCTCATATCTCGAGTCCATTTATTCCGTTCTTTGTCTATGTAAACTCAATCTTTCACTAGAAGTGTATCTCATATCTCAAGACCATTTTTTCTGTTCTTTGTCTATGTAAACTCGGTATTTCGATAGTAGTGTACCTCAGATCTCGAGACCATTTTTTCTATTTTTTGTCTATGTTAACTCATTATTTCGATAGTAGTGAACCTCATATCTCGAGACTATTTTTTTCTGTTCTTTGTCTATGTAAACTCAATATTTCGATAGTAGTAAACCTCATATCTCAAGACCACTTTTTCTGTTCTTTGTCTATGTAAATTCAATGTTTCGATAGTAGTGTACCTCACTGGTGCTAGAAGATTACTTTTCTAAGCTTTTAACTGTTGCATGTATTTATAAGCATTTTACTTCATTTTTTACCATGTATCTCTTTTTCTAACCTGAATTAAAATCACTAAAATCAGTCAAGCGTAAAATCGACTTAAGTGGTCTATAAAAGAGGAAGGTGCAAAAAATAATAAAACATCTGACAGCGGCGGTGGATCTTTTTGTTACTTTTTACACCTGATAGTTGTGCTAGTGGTGGTTTGAAAAATGCGCACCATGTCTGTACTATGTGTTTGATACCTAACAGTTTCGTGATGCTTCGAATACGACATTGCGTTTCATTTCTGTCGTCTCTCACTGCTGATTCAAGTGGGATCGGTATCAGTTACTTGCGGATATGCTCGAGGTCTTGTTTAACTTACATCCAGGGAACAGTTATTAGGTTAACTGATCGTCTGTTAGCCCTCAAACAAACCTTACAGTATCATTAAATTCAACAATAAAACCGAAAAATGATGATAAAATAAAGTTTGAAGAAACGGTATAACCAATCAGTCTAGTTTTAACTAACAAAAGATAGCCGTAGCATATTGAAGAATTATGTATTGACACAGTTACTGCGAGACTTGAACCAGATAGTAAAAGGAGAATATGATACCAAGTGAAATTGACTTTTTTGAAACTAACCAACAGTTGACTGCGTGTGCGTAAGCGCATATTAACATCCGGCTTTACCAAGCATGCGATTTCATTACTGTCCGATCTGATTAATGTCCACATACCGTATTGACCACTGACATTGCCCTGTAGCAACATCCTTACCATTGTTACACGCCATATTGAGACGGTATATGCTTACAATCAATAGTATAACGTTTTTTTCAATAAGGCATAGTACCATCATTGAAAAAAAGAAGTGCTTCCGTGGGATAGTCGCATAATGGCGGTTATAAATAATCCTCGTTTCTTCTTCTTTAGAAATGCATTTTCCTTATTTTGATGCTCATTTTTATTTGAATGGCATTATTGATGTATTTTGAACATTTTGATAGCATTGTCATGTTTGAATTGTGAATTTAGAAAAAAAAATGATGCTTGGAAATTTGGGTATGAATACATGATTTCGGTAAGTCTACTTTCACTGTGTCAACAGTGTACACACAAAGCAGAAAAAAATCTCTTATATGACACATGACCCCTACTTTTTTCATCATATTTTCATAGTGAAGAGGTTGACAGACAGTAAAATGTAGGTTTCACTTCTTTCTTTGGGATTCTCTATGAATGACAAGCCTTCAAACTTTTATTATTACTATAGAATAAAGAACAAAAGTCAATGGTGGGTTTACACCAATATATCGGAAAAATAAACTCTCTTGGAAGCATCAAAAGCAATCAAATAACAAAAATATAGCAGATTCGATTTTATCGATTTTGTTCATATGTATCATTTGATGTATGAATCGATATATCGAAGGGGCTGGTTTAAAGCTCTGTCGTTACTGCTTCTTTGCCATTTGTAAGATATAGCAATTTTGCACTTAACTTTCACAATTTGAAATAAAAGAGCGTTTTTTTTATTATGACTGTCTTAACTAGATATTGACAAAAAAGAATCCGAAAAACTATCGTCTGTAGGTAGAAATTGAAGTATGGAATATATTTTGTAAAATGTTCACGTAATAAACGCTCATGTATGTTCGAACAACCACTGGCAATATCATCATTCTTTGAGCAATAACTTGTATCAAAACGAAGCATCGCCTCTAACTAGATATTTTATCGAATAATATGCAAATCAAGCGTTCGATCTAATGACGTAGCCATTTGTTTTTGACACGAGGTGCCTGGTGTGAGATGCAAACCGACTTTTAGTGTGTTCTTGACTGAATCATTAGTAATATAGTGCTTAATTAGGATAAAAGCGACATAACCTGTATTTACACGATAGATTAATTCATCATTTAAAAATCAATTTTATATTTTTGAACAATAAATTAGGCTTAGTTTATATGTCACATGCATCAATTCTTGAACATATTTCCCCAACTTGTGATTTTGCAGGTTTAAAATTATTTTAAGATAAAATTATAATTGCATTAGTTTTGATAAGTTGATATGCTGTTCTATGAAAATAAAATAGTTATTTTGCTAATACGACAACGATAGTGTAA
Organism: Panopea generosa; assembly: GCA_029582155.1. Classification (NCBI taxonomy): domain Eukaryota; kingdom Metazoa; phylum Mollusca; class Bivalvia; order Adapedonta; family Hiatellidae; genus Panopea; species Panopea generosa. Next base: position 34,093,444 of record CM055901.1, on the reverse strand, counting down.
TCCGGGTATTAATGATTTCTTATGCACAATCACGTGGTACATATTGGAATATATATAAAGTGTTATAAATAAACAAGCCATGGTAACAATGCGCATGATACTATAAGTTAGTGTGTACTTCACACACTGGGTGATAGTTTTATAATATGATAATTACTAATAAAACTCGTCATACCCAGTCCGGAGTTGTGATCGTAAGCCGCACAGGAATGCCATAGTTCTTTGACAAATTGATGTCTTGTTCCGACCAAGTTGGCTGCCAGAAAAAAAGAAATATCAAATATACAGACATATGTTAAAACGGAGCATATAACAAAAGTAATTGGGAAATGAGGAAGACCTTCTTATTAAAATATATACTTGTCATCAATTGATTCCTCGGTCCTGCCAAGACGTCTACCAGAAAATGAAATATAAAGCATACAAATATAGCCATTATCATATTCCGGGATCTTAGCCAAAATGGCTGCTAGACAAAGTTACACTTTAGTCATGCCGAGATATCCGACAGAAATAAAACTATACAGCATACAGACATATAGTTATATACTTTGGTCTTACCGAAATGGCTGCCGGAAAGAGAATTATTAACAGTACAGACATATGCTAAAACGGAGCCGATAATAAAATAATTTTAGTTTAAACTTATATAGTTAACTTCGATTGTGAAACAAGTTCTTACAACTTAAACAAATCACACTGGAAGTCTTCCTGGTTTGAACCAGTACAAAGCATATGCGGAAAAAAGACACCATACAAAGCCGTAGCGGAGGATAATTTAATTTAATTTAAATTTAGGCAGTGGGGCAGAGCAACTCATTAAAATATACACCTCCTCCACCACCCCCACCCCTCCACCCAACAAAAAGAATAACTTACAAAATTTGTATTTTGTACAAAACTGATGCGGCTCAACAAAACATAATCGTTCAGTCTTTAAAGCGACCCCACAATCCCATATTCTTTAAAGATGTATTTAACAGTTGTTATCGCCATGTGTAATAATACGACGTTGTTCTACCATTGATATTAATATTTACAGACTCATCATGAGTGTCCCAATTCTGAATATGTGGGGAAGCAGCCAGCGACTTGCAGAAATAATGTGTGTCTGGTATTGTTTAACCATCTAGTGGATCCAAGAAGCCATGCTTATTGCCTGTAGCGCTTGTTTCAGTTATTTGGGATTTTGTGAATACGGGTTATTTCAAGGAAAAGGAAAAATAGAAAAATCTTGCATATTCCGAAAGGTCAGTGGAATGAACCTTGGGTAAAAATGAAACTTTCTATGATTTTATAATATTAAATATGAAACATGTCTCACAATAGCAAAATCAAAGCTTGGCAGATTTTAATGATTTTGTTGATAGTAAATCAACATAATGGAGTTTGTTTCCACATTTGCTTATATACTGAACGGAACAGCTAACCACTGTTGTATTCTGAACGGAACAGCTAACCACTATTTATACTGAACGGAACAGCTAACCACTGTTATATTCTGAACGGAACAGCTAACCACCGTTGTATTCTGAACGGATCAGCTAGCCACCGTTGTATTGAACGGAACAGCTAACCACTGTTGTATTCGTCAACATATTGGGTAGCGTTATTAAAATTTGTGTTCGACATTTACAGATATGTTTTGATTTTACATAGCCTAAATGTTCTTTCTTATTCAAGTCCAGTTTTCAAGGAAATTGCTTTGATACTTTTTGAGAAAATACATAAAATGTCAGGTATTTAAAATATCAGGTGGCCAGGTTAGCTGTTCCGTTCAGCATATGTAATGTAAAATAAACAAGTCGTTTTATTGTTTGGCGTATGTGTGCACATGGGTAGGTTTAATATTGCAATAACCTTACACATTCTGAAACATTGACAGAGGCGAGTGGGGCATAACGCAGGGAACCCTGGGAGTGACTTGTATTTTTTTTATGACTGATTAACGTTATTTAATTATTCGTTTTAGTCGGAAAGTAGATTAAACAGTTGAAGTTTGATTTTTTGTTCTATATAAGAAAAGGTCTAGGATTTTCATGGTAAAACAAAATTCCACATAGAAGTATTTTTTTATAGAAGGAATGTATACCTACATAAACATGCACGATAACTGGTAGGTTGACCAGTTTGGATTTTTAAGAAGATGCAGGGACACCCTGATATTTTTGTAAAAAAGAAGTTCTCATATGTTCATAAATACCGGCATAAACAATTATGTTGAAATCCTACAAAAGTCACTTTTTTTAACACCAGTGGTGTCTTATTGCAGTATACGCTTTACGAACTTTTGCTCTACTCATCTGCAGCAAGAAATCACAACCACTATGAACCATTTTAAAAATATTTCAAAACCAAATTACATAGGACTTTTTAAGCGTAAGAATCATGTTACCATGGCAAAAAGGGGCGTAACTGTGTAGTGAGACGTTAAGTTGCATAATGTTTAGGTTGTGTACATTTTAATACTTTTTGTGTTAACAAAATTTCATTCATTGAAATACCAAAACTTACATCTAAAAAGTAAATTCCAAAGGTACTGTTGAAGCTGTTGTAACCTGGAATGTTGAAGTCAGATCTTATTGAAATATAGTAGTCACACACCATATTCCGTACAGTTCTCTGCAAAAAATGTATAAGAAATCAATTTATATGATGCATTTTGATGAAAATAGAATTTTTTATGTGAATTTTATAAGACTTTAGTGATCATTTCACTTTTAAAATAGTGAAATTTTTAATGAGAATTTTACTGGTATCAGTCATAGAATCAATTAAAAAAATATGTCGGTTTCATTGAAATAACAACTACAGTTCACTTGCGAACATTCATGTTGGTGGGAAGCAACGTAACGTGACTTCGTTGATATTTCACTGAAACGAACCGTGTCCTCTATTTCTCTCGGAATAGGAACGACACGTACTTCACTTTGATTAAAGGGAATATATCAGGATTTTTCAAAATTTAATAATTGGCTAAAAATATTTTCCCGCAATAAACCATGCCTATATTTACTCACTGAAGCATTGCCAAAAATATATCTATTTTAACATGTCAAAATAACATACTGAAAAAGGGCTTTCCTAATTTGGGCTACGCGCCTATGTTAGACTAAAATAGATTTCCCGCTTAAAATGGCAACATATTTTGTGGTGATAGCAAGATGGTGATGGAACGATAGCAAGATGGTGATGGAGCGATACATGGAGTAAGATGGTGATATAGCGATAGCAATACCGTGATGGAGCGATAGCAGGATGGTGATGGAGCGATAGCAAGATGATGATAGATGATAGAGAGATAGCAAGATGGGGACGGAGTGATAGCAAGATGATGACAGAGCGATAGCAAGATGGGAACGGAGCGATAGCAAGAGAATGACAGAGCGATAGCAAGATGGGGAAAGAGCGAGAGCAAGATGGTAATGGAGCGATAGCAAGATGATGAAAGTGCGATAGCAAGATCGGGACGGAGCAATAGCAAAATTTTGACAAAACGATAGCAAAATGGTGATGGAGCGATAGCAAGATGGTGTTGGAGCGATAGCAAGATGGCGATGGAGCGATAGTAAGATGATGATAGAGCGATAGCAAGATGGGGTCGGAACGATAGCAAGATAATGACAGAGCGATAGCAAGATGGTGAGGAGCCATAGCAAGATGGTGATAGAGCGAAAGCAAGATGGTGATGGAGCGATAGCAAGATGGTGATAGAGTGATAGCAAGATGGTGATTGAGCGATAGTAAGATGGTGATGGAGCGATAGTAAGATGGTGATAGAGCGACAGCAAGATGTTGATGGAGCGATACATGTTGCAAGATGGTGATGGAGCAATAGTAAGATGGCGATTGGAGCGATAGCAAGATGGTGATAGAGCGAGAACATGATGATGTAAGAGCGATAGTAAGATGGTGATGGAGCGATGACACGATAACAAACACGCTATGCTACGATAGCATTGTCGTGTGTTTCACTGAAGCTTGCAAAATAATGATAGAGTGGTAGCAAGATGGTGATAGAACGATGGCAATAGAGATACAGCCATAGCAAGATGTTGATAGAGCGAAAGCAAGATGGTGAAATAACGACAGCAATTGTGATAGAGCCATAGCAAGATGGCGATCGAGTGATAGTAAGATGGTAACAGAGCGATGGCGCAATGTTCATAGAGCGGTAACAAAATTGTGATAGAGAGATGGTGCAACGGTTTTATAGCGATAGCAACATGGGGACTGAGCGATAGCAAGATTATGACAGAGCGATAGCAAGATAGTGACGGAGCTATAGAAAGGTGATGACAGAGAGATACCAAGATGGTGATGGAGTGATAGCAAGTTGGTGATGTAGCGATAGCAGGATGATGATGGAGCGATAGCAAGATGGTGATGGAACGATAGCAAGATGGTGATGGAGCGATAGCAAGATTGTGATGGAGCGATAGCAAGATGGTGACAGAGCGATAGCATGATGGGGACGGAGCAATAGCAAGATGATGACAGAGCGATAGCAAGATAAGGACGGAGCATTATCAAGATGAGGATGGAGCGATAGCAAGATAATGACAGAGCGATACCAAGATGGTGATGGAGCGATAACAAGATGGTTATGGATCGATTGCAAGATGGTGATAGAGCGATAGCAAGATGATGAAAGAGCGACAGCACGATGGGGACGGAGCGATAGCAAGATGATGATGGAGCGATAGCAAGATGGTGATTTAGCGATAGCAAGATATTGATGGATAGATAGCAAGACGGTAATGAAGCGATAGCAAGATGGTGATGGAGCGATAGCAAAATTATGATACAGTAATAGCAAGATGGGGACGAAACGATAGGATGATTATGACATAGCAATAGCAAGATGGGAACGGAGCGATAGCAAGATGGTGATGGAGCGATAGCAAGATGGTGATGGAGCAATAGCAATATGATGATAGAGCGATAGCAAGATAGGGACGGAGCGATAGCAAGATGGTGATAAAGCGATAGCAAGATTGGGACGGAGCGATAGCATGATGATGACAGAGCAATAGCAAGATGGGAACGAAGCGATAGCAAGATGGTAATGGAGTGATAGCAAGATGGTGATGGAGCGATAGCAAGATGATGATAGAGCAAAAGCAATATGGGGACGGGGCGATAGCAAGATGATGATGGAACGATAGCAAGATGGTGATGGAACAATAGCAAGATGGTGATGGAGCGATAGCAAAATGGCAATGGAGCGATAGCAAGATGTGGATGGAGGGATAGCAAGATAGTGATAGAGCGATAACAAGATGGTGATGAAGCAATGACACGATAACAAAGACGCGATGCTACGATAGCATTGCCATGTGTTTTATTTTATGTTTGTAGTATTTATGTTATCCTGACAACATCGACCTTTGTGGTCCTGCTGTATATAGTGATAAAGCGATGTCACAGCGATGATGGTGATGGAATGATAGCAAGATGGTGATAAAGCAATAGCAAGATGGTGATGAAGCGATAGCAAGATGATGATAGAGCGATAGAAAGATTCGGACGGAGCGATAGCAAGATGATGACGAAGCGATAGCTAGATGGGAATGGAGCAATAGAAAGATGGTGAGGAGCGATAGCAAGATGGTGATGAAGCGATAGCAAGATTGCGATGAAGCAAAAGTAAGATGGTAATGGCGCGATAGCAAGATGGTCAGGAGCAATAACAAGATGGTGGTAGAGCGATAGCAAGATGATAATAGAGCGATATCAAGATGGTGATAGAGCGATATCAAGATGGTAATAGAGCAATAGCAAACTGGTGATGGAGCGATAGCAAGATGGTGATAGAGCGATAGCGATAGCAAGATGGTGAGGGGCGATACATGTAGCAAGAAGGTGATGGAGCGATAGCAAGATGGCGATAGAGGAATAGCAAAATGTTGATAGAGCGATAACAATTTGGTGTTAGAGCGATAGCAAGATGGTGATAGAGCGATGGTGATGGAGCGATGACACGATAACAAAGACACGATGCTACGATAGCATTGCCGTGTGTTTCTTTGAAGCTTGTAGTATTTATGTTATCCTGACAACATCGACCTTTGCGGTCCTGCTGTATATGGTGATAAAGCGATGACACAATAATGATAGAGTGGTAGCAAAATGTTGATAGAACGATAGCAATGGTGATAGAGACATAGCAAGATGTTGATAGAGCTATAGTAAGATGGCGACAAAGCGATGGCACAATGTTGATATAGCCAAAGCAAGATTGTTATAGAGCAATGGTGCAACAGTAATATAGCGATAGCAAGGTGGGGACTGAGCGATAGCAAGATGATGACAGAGCGATAGCAAGATAAGGACAGAGCTATAGAAAGATGATGACAGAGCAATAGCAAGATGGGGATGGAGCGATAGCAAGATGGTAACAGAGCGATGGTGCAATGTTGATATAACGATAGCAAGATTGTGATAGAGCGATGGCGCAATGGTTATATAGCGATAGCAAGATGGGGACTGAGCGATAGCAAGATGATGACAGAGCGATAGCAAGATAGGGACGTACCTATAGAAAGACGATGACAGAGCGATGGCAAGATGAGGATGGCGCGATAGCAAGATGGCAATGGAACGATAGCAAAATTATGATGCAGTGATAGCAAGATGGTGACGGATTTATAGTAAGATGGTGATGGAGCGATAGCAAGATGGGGACGGAGCGATAGCAAGATGGGGATGAAGCGATAGCAAGATGATGGCAAAGCGATAGCAAGATGGGGACGGAGCGATAGCAAGATGGGGACGAAGCGATAGCAAGATGATGGCAAAGCGATAGCAAGATTGTGATGGAGCGATAGCAAGATGGGGACGAAGCGATAGCAAGAAGATGGCAAAGCGATAGCAAGATGGGGACGGAGCGATAGCAAGATGATGTCAGAGCGATAGCAAGATGGGACAAAGCGATAGCAAGATGATGACAGAGCGATAGCAAGATGGTGATGGAGTGATAGCAAGGTGGTTATGGAGCGATTGCAAGATGGTGATAGAGCAATAGCAAGATGGGGACGGAGCGATAGCAAGATGATGATGGAGCGATAGCAAGATGGTGATGAAACGATTGCAAGATAGTGATATAGCGATAGCAAGATGGTGATATAGCGATAGCAAGATGGTGATGGAGTGATAGCAAGATGGTGATGAAGCAATAGCAAAATGATGATAGAGCGATAGCAAGATGGGGACAGAGCGATAGCAAGATGATGATGGAGCAATAGCAAAATGGAGCGATAGCAAGATGATGATAGAGCGATAGAATGATAATGATGGAACGATAGAAAGATGGTGGTGGAGCGATAGCAAGATGGTGATGGAGCGATAGCAAAATGATGATAGAGCGATAGCAAGATGGGAATAGAGCGATAGCAAGATTGGGATGGAGCGATAGCAAGATGATGACGGAGCGATGGCAAGATGGTGATGGAACGATAGCAAGATGGTGATATAGCGATAGCAAGATGGTGATGGAACAATAGCAAGATGATGATAGACCGATAGCAAGATTGGGACGGAGCGACAGCAAGATGATGACGGAGCGATAGCAAGATTAGAACGGAACGATAGCAAGATGGTGAGAATCATAGCAAGACGGTGATGGAGCGATAGCAAGATGGTAATGGAGTGATAGCAAGATGGTGAGGAGCAATAGCAAGATGGTAATGGAGCGATTGCATGATGGTGATAGAGCGATAGCAAGATGATAATAGAGCGATAGCAAGATTGTGATAGAGCGGTACCACGATTGTGCTGGAGAGATAGCAAGATGGTGGTGGAGCGATAGCAAGATGGTGATGGAGTGATAGCAAGATGGTGATGAAGCAATTGCAAAATGATGATAGAGCGATAGCAAGATGGGGACAGAGCGATAGCAAGATGATGATGGAGCGATAGAATGATGATGATGGAACGATAGCAAGATGGTGATGAAGTGATAGCAAGGTGGTTATGGAGCGATTGCAAGATGGTGATAGAGCAATAGCAAGATGGGGACGGAGCGATAGCAAGATGATGATGGAGCGATAGCAAGATGGTGATGAAACGATTGCAAGATAGTGATATAGCGATAGCAAGATGGTGATATAGCGATAGCAAGATGGTGATGGAGTGATAGCAAGATGGTGATGAAGCAATAGCAAAATGATGATAGAGCGATAGCAAGATGGGGACAGAGCGATAGCAAGATGATGATGGAGCAATAGCAAAATGGAGCGATAGCAAGATGATGATAGAGCGATAGAATGATGATGATGGAACGATAGAAAGATGGTGGTGGAGATATAGCAAGATGGTGATGGAGCGATAGCAAAATGATGATAGAGCAATAGCAAGATGGGAATAGAGCGATAGCAAGATTGGGATGGAGCGATAGCAAGATGATGACGGAGCGATGGCAAGATGGTGATGGAACGATAGCAAGATGGTGATATAGCGATAGCAAGATGGTGATGGAACAATAGCAAGATGATGATAGAGCGATAGCAAGATTGGGACGGAGCGACAGCAAGATGATGACGGAGCGATAGCAAGATTAGAACGGAACGATAGCAAGATGGTGAGAATCATAGCAAGACGGTGATGGAGCGATAGCAAGATGGTAATGGAGTGATAGCAAGATGGTGAGGAGCAATAGCAAGATGGTAATGGAGCGATTGCATGATGGTGATAGAGCGATAGCAAGATGATAATAGAGCGATAGCAAGATGGTGATAGAGCGACATCAAGATGGTGATGGAGCGATAGCAAGATTGTGATAGAGCGATACCACGATTGTGCTGGAGAGATAGCAAGATGGTGGTGTAGTGATAGCAAGATGGTGATGGAGTGATAGCAAGATGGTGATGAAGCAATTGCAAAATGATGATAGAGCGATAGCAAGATGGGGACAGAGCGATAGCAAGATGATGATGGAGCGATAGAATGATGATGATGGAACGATAGCAAGATGGTAGTGGAGCGATAGCAAGATGGTGATGGAGCGATAGCAAAATGATGATAGAGCGATAGCAAGATGGTAATAGAGCGATAGCAATATTGGGATGGAGCGATAGCAAGATGATGACGGAGTGATGGCAAGATGGTGATGGAACGATAGCAAGATGGTGATAAAGCGATAGAATGATGATGATGGAACGATAGAATGATGATGATGGAACGATAGCAAGATGGTGGTGGAGCGATAGCAAGATGGTGATGGAGCGATAGCAAAATGATGATAGAGCAATAGCAAGATGGGAATAGAGCGATAGCAATATTGGGATGGAGCGATAGCAAGATGATGACGGAGCGATGGCAAGATGGTGATGGAACGATAGCAAGATGGTGATATAGCGATAGCAAGATGGTGATGGAACAATAGCAAGATGATGATAGACCGATAGCAAGATTGGGACGGAGCGACAGCAAAATGATGACGGAGCGATAGCAAGATTAGAACGGAACGATAGCAAGATGGTGAGAAGCATAGCAAGATGGTGATGGAGCGATAGCAAGATGGTAATGGAGTGATAGCAAGATGGTGAGGAGCAATAGCAAGATGATGATAGAGCGATTGCATGATGGTGATAGAACGATAGCAAGATGATAATAGTGCGATAGCAAGATGGTGATAGAGCGACATCAAGATGGTGATGGAGCGATAGCAAGATTGTGATAGAGCGATACCACGATTGTGCTGGAGAGATAGCAAGATGGTGGTGGAGCGATAGCAAGATGGTGATAGAGCGATAGCAAGATTGGGATGGAGCGATAGCAAGATGGTGCTACGATAACATTGCCGTGTTTTTCTTTGAAGCTCGTAGTATTTATGTTATCCTGACAAAATCGACCTTTGCGGTCGGGTCGTTTATGGTGGTAAAGCGATGACACAATATAACAGAGTGTTAGCAAAATGGTGATAGAACGAAAGCAATGGTGATAGAGCCATAGCAAGATGTTGATAGAGCGATAACAAGATGGTGAATAAACAATAGCAATGGTGATAGAGCCATCGCAAGATGGTGATCGAGCGATAGTAAGATAGTGACAGAGCGATGACGCAATGTTGATATAGCCATAGCAACATTGCGATAAAGCAATGGCGCAACGGTAATATAGTGATAGCAAGATGGGGATGGAGCGACAACACGATGGGGATGGAGCGATAACACGATGGTGATGGAGCGATAGCAAGGTGATGATATGGCGATAGCAAGATGGGGACGAAGTGATACCAAGATGGTGATGGAACGGTAGCAAGATGGTGATGAAGCGAAAGCAAGATGGTGATGAAATGATAGCAAGATGGTGATGGAATGATAGCAATATGGTGATGGAGCGATAGCAAGATGGCGATGGAGCGAATGCAAGATGGTGATGGAATGAAAGCCAGTTGGTGATGGAAGCGATAGCAAGACTGGCGATGGAGCGAATGCAAGATGGTGATGGAATGAAAGCAAGATGGTGATGGAATGATAGCAAGATGGTGATGGAATGATAGCAAGATGGTGATGGAGCGAATGCAAGATGGGGACAAAGCGATAGCAAGATGGGGACGGAGTGATATCAAGATGATGACAGAGCGATAACAAGATGGGAACGGAGCGAAAGCATGATAATAATAATAATAAAAAATATAACAACTTTATTTTTCGAAGGTAACATATTAAGAGTACATAATATAATATCACATATAACTTCTATTCAATATGGCCTTCAACAACAAAAACAATAATAAAAACAATAATAAAACGATTGTCAATATTAGACCTACTTTCTGAATAATATGCTTAGAAAATTAATCAGTCAAGAAGTTTAATTGATATTGATCAATATGAACTAGACAAACACATTTAACTTTTATTATAAAAGTATTGTAAATTATCCAACGAAATTATACACTCAAATTAGAATAATAAAATCAATGATCAGTCACACTTTTATGCATACAGTTTACTTTGAGCCTGAGTAGTTTAAATTTCTTAGTGTTTGTAAAAGATGTTTTTTAAGATTTTGTTTGAAAGTGCATAATTTATTATTTTTTCTAATATCAATTGGAATTGTTCTCCACAAATGTTCAGCTTTGTAGTTTAATGATTGTTTTAAATAATTAGTGCGAGATCTCACCAGGACAAGATCATTATTTTGTTTGGATCGAAGATTATATTTTTCATTATTTGCAAATGACAAAATATTGGTGATGTAATCAGGTGTAAGTTCATTTATAGCTTTATATATCAATACACCTAAGTGGTAATTACATCTGTTTTCAAATGAGAGCCAGTTTTATTCATTTAGTAAATTATCCGAACTTTTACGTTGCATGATTATCCTTGCAGCTCTTTTTTGTATTTAAAGTAACTTATTTGTGTTAGTTTTGGAAGTAAGTCCACAAATGGTATTGCAGTAATCGATGGTAGACATTATATATGCCTTATAATAAAGTATTTTCATATCAAGGGAAAGGAAATACGAAATTCGTCGCAAAAGTGCTATTTTCGAATTGATTTTGTTAATAACATTTTTTACATGGTTGTGCCAAGTTAGATTATTGTCAACATATACGCTTAATATAGTCTGTCCTGTTACATTTTCAAATGAAGTGTAACCAATTTGTAATTTAATATTCATTGCATGTTTTGTTATATAATTTGTACTTAATATCATACATTTTGATTTCCCGGGATGCAGTGCCATGTTATTAAGTTTGCACCAATCATCAATATTTTTCAATCTGTTTTGTAATATAGATTCAATTATTGATAAATCTCGATTTGATTCATATACAGTGGAATCATCCGCATAAAGGTCAATATTATTTGTCTTTGTTATAATTGGCATGTCATTTATATATATAAGAAACAAAAATGGCCCAATAATTGATCCTTGTGGAACACCAGATTTCACAATCATTTTCTGTGAATACATATTTTTCACCTTAATAATTTGTGTTCGACAAATACGATTTAAAAGAGAATTAATGTTCTATCAGTAAAATGATAAAGTTTCTGTTTGTAAAGTAAGATTTCATGATCAACTAGATCAAATGCTTTTTGTAGATCTAGAAATACAGCATCAACATATTTACCATCATCAATATATTTTAGCCATGTATTTATCAATATTGTTAAGGCTGTATGACATGAATGGTTTTGACGAAATCCTGATTGTTTTTCATGAAGAATATTGGTAGTTTTGAAAAATTCTTGTAATTGTGTGGCAATATGTCGCTCGTAAATTTTTGCAATAGTTGCTAGTATTGATATTTGGCGATAATTGCAGAGATCCTCTTTAATTCTTTTTTTTAATATAGGAAAAACATATGCTTCTTTGAGTTTTTCTGGAAATACTCCACTCACTTTGCTATTGTTTATTATCGATGCTAATTCAGATGTAATGAGGTCACCACAGTATCGTAATATTTTAGGTCCTATGCCGTCCAGGCCTGTTGATTTTGATATATCAAGTTTATCGATGATTTTTTTTACCTCAAAAGGCGTGATTTTCTCTATATCAAATATTTTATACGTTAGACGTTCGTTAAGATATTGATGTAAATCATTAAAATTGTTCTTTACAAAAAAAATTTTGTTCTATTATATCAGAAATATTGACAAATGCTTGTTTAGTTCATTTAGTATGTTTAATTTTCCTTCGATCTCAGTATTTGAATTAGTTATCAATTTATTTGGTATAATTATGTTGCTGTTGTTTGAGTTTGTGATGTCATTTAAGCTCTTCCACAAGATACTTGGTCTCTCATTATTTTGTATAGCTTTATTGTAATACTCTTTTTTACTTTTTCGTATCATTGAAGTGACAGTGTTTCTCGCAATTTTATATTCATCATTTTTTTTATGTTTGTGTAAATAGTCTCTGTGGTGTATTGCCTCATTAATTTCATTTGTAAACCATTGCAGTTTTTTTCCTGTTTTATTCTTTTTTCTTTGTAAGGTGCATGCTTCATTACAATGCTGTTCAAAATATTATAAAACATATCTAAAGATACGTTAGGATTTGAGATCGTTTCAACTACCCCTAGTGAGGATTTTGCCTGATCTTCTTGAAAAGACCTGTACAATATTGAATCATGTTTTTTTTTTTGTCTCTATGGCCTTTTCTAGAACACGTTGATCTAGATAGTGTTACTGGATAGTGATCACTGATAGCGGAATTTGGAACGATAGTATCAACTAGAATGTCAGTTCTCGTTGTATATATATGATCAATAATTGTAGAACTATTTTTATTTATTCTTGTCGGTGAATTAATAAGTTGTGAAAGTCCAAATTTTAACAGAAAGCTATCCCAACGTGTACTTTTGTATTTGTTTGACTCATTTTGCGGAAAGTAATTTATGTTATAGTCTCCAAGTGCATGTATTTCAACATTTTTATAATCAGCCATGTCAAATTCATGCTCATATATATCTATCCAAGATATAGGAGAATTTGAATGGTCTGTAAACAAAATTATTTAAGAATGGTTTATTTCTTTAAAGGTTTATTTGTAACCACACTGATTCCATGTTTTCAGTTTCAAGATCATGACGGGCGTACGTAGGAAGTTTTGTCTGATGTATATATATATAAGGATCCCACCTCCAGTTTTGTATTTACGATCTTTGCGCTCAAGATGAAAATGTTTTATTTGTAGGTAACGATCCTCAGTTTTTCCCGTAAGAAAAGTTTCACATAAACCTAATATATCAGTAGAAAATGATTCAGGTGTTGTTTAATTTCATCTAATTTTGGTAAGATGTGTTGTATATTAAGGTTGGCGACATGTAACCCATTATTTTTGTAGGCAAATGGAACCATTTCGTTCGATTCATTATATAAATTATAGGTAATAGATAAAATGTCATTAACATTTCTACTTTGAACTGGTTTGTACGGCTTACTTATACATGTATTATGATGTATTGCATTGTTATAGTATGTTAATATCATATATGAGATGCAGTTCATTATTTGTGTGCAGTATTGAATAAGTTTCACTGTAATTATATTTTTGATCATTAGAATTAATGATTCTCCTGATAGTATTTTCCTTTCTTTACAAACCAGTATGCACGGCAATAAATTACATTCAGAATTGTTTATTATAGTATTAGTTTGTTTTAAGTACAATTTAGTTTTTGCGTAAAAAGCTATTTTTTTAAGTTATATATAAGTTTATATCGCGACTGTTCTTTTAGAGCGTGTAAACAACGGAGAAATCATTTTAAAACAGTAATCTTTTCCCGGTACAATTTGTATAGTATAATCACAAGAACATTCTGATTATGACAGAGCGATAGCAAGATGGTGATGGAGCGATAGCAAGATGATGATAGAGCGCGATAGCACGATGGGGACGGAGCGATAGCAACATGATGATGGAACGATAGCAAGATTGTGATGGAACGATAGCAAGATGGTGATATAGCAATAGCAATATTGTGATGGAGCGATAGCAAGATGGCGATGAAGCGATAGCAAGATGATGATAGAGCGATAGCAAGATGGAGACGGAGCTGTAGCAAGATGATGACGGAGCAATAGCAAGATGGTGACGTAGCTATAGCAAGATGGGGACTTATCGATAGCAAGATGGTGATATAGCAATAGCAAGATTGGGATGGAGCGATAGCAAGATTGGGATGGAGCGATAGCAAGATGATGATGATAGAGCGATAGCAAGATGGTGATGGAACGATAGCAAGATGGTGATATAGCGATAGCAAGATGGTGATGGAGCAATAGCAAGATGATAATAGAGCGATAGCAAGATTGGGACAGAGCGATAGCAAGATGATGACGGAACGATGGCAATATAGGAACGGGGCGATTGCAAGATGGTGAGGAGCGATAACAAGATGGTGATGGAGCGATAACAAGATGGTGATGGAGCAAACCCAAGATGGTAATGGAACAATAGCAAGACGATGATAGAGCAATAACAAGATGGTGATGGAGCGATAGCAAGATTATGATGGAGCGATTGCAAGGTGGTGATAGAGCGATAGCAAAATAGCGATGGAGCGATAGCAAGATGACGATAGAGAGGTAGCAAGATAGTGATTGAACAATAGCAAGATGGTGATGGAGCGATAGCAAGATGGTGTTAGAGCGATTGAAATATGGTTATAGAGCGATAGCAAGATGGTGATAAAGCGATATCAAAATGGTAATAGAGAGATAACAAGATAGTGATAGAGCGAAAGCAAGATGATGATAAAGCGATAGTAAAATTGTGATGGAGCGATACATGGAGCAGAATAATGATAGAGAAATAGCAATTGGTGATAGAGCGATATTAAGATGGAGATAAAGCGATATTAAGATGGTGATAGAGCGATAGCAAGATGGTGATGGAGCGATAGCAAGATGTGATGGAGCAATAACAAGATGGTGATGGAGCGATACCAAGATTGTGATAGGGAGAAATCAAGATAGTGATAGAGCGATAGCAAGATAGTGAGGAGCGATACATGTAGCAAGATGGTGATGGAGCGATAGCAAGATGGCAATGGAGCGAAAGCAACGTTGTGATAGAGCGATAGCAAAATGGTGATGGAGCGATAGTAAGATGATGATAGAGCGATAGCAAGATGGTGATGGAGTGATACATGTAGCAAGATGGTGATGGAGCGATAGCAAGACGGAGATGGAGTTATAGCAAAATTGTTATGGAGCGATAGCAAGATGGTGATAGAGCGATAACAAGATGGTGTTAGAGCGATAACAAGATGGTGATAGAGCAATGGCGATGGAGCGATGACACGATTACAAAGACGCGATGCTACGATAGCATTGCCGTGTGTTTCTTTGAAGCTTGTAGTATTTATGTTATCCTGACAACTCCGACATTTGCGGTCCGGTCGTTTATGGTGATAAAGCGATGACACAATAATGATAGAATGATAGCAAGATGGTGACAGAACGATAGCAATGGTGATAAAGTCATAGCAAGATGTTGATAGAGCGATAGCAAGATGGTGATAGAACGATAGCAATGGTAATAGATTCATAGCATGATGGTCATCGAGCGATAGTAAGATGGTGATAGATCGATGACGCAATGGTGATAAAGCGATAGTAAGATGGTGATAAAGCGATGGCAATATGTTGATAGAGCGATGGCGCAACGGTCATATAGTGATAGTAAGATTGTGTTTGAGCGATGGCGCAATAGTTATAGAGCGATGGCGCAATTGTGATAGAGCGATAGCAAAATGGTGATAGAGCGATGACAAGATGGTGATGGAGCGATGGCAAGATAGTGATAGAGCGATTGCAAAATGGTATATAACGATAGCAAGATGGTGATAGAGCGATGGCAAGATGGTGATGGAGCGATAGCAAGATTGTGATAGAGCGATGGCGCAATAGTTATACAGCGATGACGCAATTGTAATAGAGCGACAGCAAAATGGTGATAGAGCGATAACAAGATGGCGATAGAGCGATGGCGCAATAGTGATGAAGCGATAGTTAGATGGTGATAAAGCGGTGGCAAGATGGTGATAGAGCGATGGCAAGATGGTGATGGAGCGATGGCAAGAAAGTGATAGAGCGATGGCAAAATTGTATATAACGATAGCAAGATGGTGATAGAGCGATGGCAAGATGGTGATGGGGCGATGGCAAGATGGTGATGGAGCGATGGCAAGATGGTATATAACGATAGCAAGATGGATGATAGAGCGATGGCAAGATGGTATATAGCGATAGCAAGATGGTGATGGAGTGATAACAAGATGGTGATGGAGCAAAACCAAGATGGTAATGGAACGATAGCAAGACGATGATAGAGCAATAACAAGATGGTGATTGAGCGATAGCAAGATTATGATGGAGCGATTGCAAGGTGGTGATAGAGCGATAGCAAAATAGCGATGGAGCGATAGCAAGATGACGATAGAGAGGTAGCAAGATAGTGATGGAACAATAGCAAGATGGTGATGGAGCGATAGCAAGATGGTGTTAGAGCGATTGAAATATGGTTATAGAGCGATAGCAAGATGGTGATAAAGCGATATCAAAATGGTAATTGAGAGATAACAAGGTGGTGATAGAGCGAAAGCAAGATGATGATAAAGCGATAGTAAAATTGTGATGGAGCGATACATGGAGCAGAATAATGATAGAGAAATAGCAATTGGTGATAGAGCGATATTAAGATGGAGATAAAGCGATATTAAGATGGTGATAGAGCGATAGCAAGATGGTGATGGAGCGATAGCAAGATGTGATGGAGCAATAACAAGATGGTGATGGAGCGATACCAAGATTGTGATAGGGAGAAATCAAGATAGTGATAGAGCGATAGCAAGATGGTGAGGAGCGATACATGTAGCAAGATGGTGATGGAGCGATAGCAAGATGGCAATGGAGCGAAAGCAACATTGTGATAGAGCGATAGCAAAATGGTGATGGAGCGATAGTAAGATGATGATAGAGCGATAGCAAGATGGTGATGGAGTGATACATGTAGCAAGATGGTGATGGAGCGATAGCAAGACGGAGATGGAGTTATAGCAAAATTGTTATGGAGCGATAGCAAGATGGTGATAGAGCGATAACAAGATGGTGTTAGAGCGATAACAAGATGGTGATAGAGCAATGGTGATGGAGCGATGACACGATTACAAAGACGCGATGCTACGATAGCATTGCCGTGTGTTTCTTTGAAGCTTGTAGTATTTATGTTATCCTGACAACTTCGACATTTGCGGTCCTGCTGTATATGGTGATAAAGCGATGACACAATAATGATAGAATGATAGCAAGATGGTGACAGAACGATAGCAATGGTGATAAAGTCATAGCAAGATGGTGATAGAACGATAGCAATGGTAATAGATTCATAGCATGATGGTCATCGAGCGATAGTAAGATGGTGATAGATCGATGACGCAATGGTGATAAAGCGATAGTAAGATGGTGATAAAGCGATGGCAATATGTTGATAGAGCGATGGTGCAACGGTCATATAGTGATAGTAAGATTGTGTTTGAGCGATGGCGCAATAAGTTATAGAGCGATGGCGCAATTGTGATAGAGCGATAGCAAAATGGTGATAGAGCGATGACAAGATGGTGATGGAGCGATGGCAAGATAGTGATAGAGCGATTGCAAAATGGTATATAACGATAGCAAGATGGTGATAGAGCGATGGCAAGATGGTGATGGAGCGATAGCAAGATTGTGATAGAGCGATGGCGCAATAGTTATACAGCGATGACGCAATTGTAATAGAGCGACAGCAAAATGGTGATAGAGCGATAACAAGATGGCGATAGAGCGATGGCGCAATAGTGATGAAGCGATAGTAAGATGGTGATAAAGCGGTGGCAAGATGGTGATAGAGCGATGGCAAGATGGTGATGGAGCGATGGCAAGAAAGTGATAGAGCGATGGCAAAATTGTATATAACGATAGCAAGATGGTGATAGAACGATGGCAAGATGGTGATGGGGCGATGGCAAGATGGTGATGGAGCGATGGCAAGATGGTATATAACGATAGCAAGATGATGATAGAGCGATGGCAAGATGGTATATAGCGATAGCAAGATGGTGATAGAGCGATGGCAAGATGGTGCTGGCAAGATGGTGATAGAGCGATGGCAAAATGATATATAATTATAGCAAGATGGTGATAGAACAATGGCAAGATCGTACATAACGATAGCAAGATGGTGATAGAGCGATGGCATGATGGTATATAACGATAGCAAGTTGGTGATGGAGCGACGGAAAGATGGTATATAACTATAGCAAGATGGTGATAGAGCGATGGCAAGATCGTATATAACGATAGCAAGATGGTGATAGAGCGATGGCAAGATGGTATATAACGATAGCAAGTTGGTGATGGAGCGATGGAAAGATGGTATATAACGATAGAAAGATGGTAATAGAGCGATGGCAAGATGGTATATAGCGATAGCAAGATGGTAATAGAGCGATGGGAAGATTGCGATAGCAAGATGGTGATAGAGCGATGGCAAGATCGTATATAACGATAGCAAGATGGTGATAGAGCGATGGCAAGATGGTATATAACGATAGCAAGATGGTGATAGAGCGATGGAAAGATGGTATATAACGATAGCAAGATAGTTGATATAGCGATGGAAAGATGGCGATAGAGCGATAGCGCTATGGTGATGGAGCGATGACATGAAAACAAAGACACGATGCTACGATAGTATTGTCATGTGTTTCTTTGACCCTTTGCATTCCTGCTTTAAAGGTCTAAATAGCCGGTGTACGAGTATTTATTCTATTGAATATAAAAATTATGCTAACCTTTCCTGCGTAAGTTGCTGCTTTGTTAAGAAAGAACATTTGCATGGTAGTCTTCATTTTCAAAAATGTCGCATTTTGACTGTTGCCATTCTTTGTCATGCTATATGAGGCATCAAAAGACGACCTCTCAATACCCGTTATGGTGCAGTTATTCGTGGATCTATCAGTTACATAACGTATTCCTTAAAAGAAGAAACATTAATATCTAAATGAAAAGCAAGTTCCAATGGATACACCAGTAGTCAACGCAAATAAAAACGATAGCAAAAAGTCGAAACTAAAAAATAAAGCTACTGAAAATCAAACCTATGAAACAACAATAGTGAAAAGTCAAAACTATAAAATAACGAAGGTAAATCATCAAAACTATGAAAACAACGATGATGAAAAATCAAAACTATAAAACAATAATTCAGAAAAATCGAAACTATGAAATATCGGTGGTGAAAATTCGAAACTATGAAACAACGATGGTGAAAAGTCGAAAGTATAAAAAAAATGATTCAGAAAAAACGAAACTATGAAAAAAACGATGTTGAAATTTCAAAACTATAAAATAACGATGGTGGAAAACCAAAACTATAAAATAATGATTCAGAAAAATCGAAACTATGAAAAAAACGATGTTGAAATTTCAAAATTATAAAATAACGATTGTGAAAAACCAAAACCAAAATTATGAAACAACGATGGTGAAAAACAAAACTATGAAATGACGGTGAAAATTCGAAACTATAAAACAACGACGATGAAAAGTCGAAACTATGAAAATAACGATGGTGTAACTCGAAACTATAAAACAACGATGAAGGATAATTTAAATTACGTCAAAACGGTGGCATAAAATAAAAACATATGTACGAAACTTGTAAAACTTCAAATAAGAAACTTATAAAACTTCAAAACGTTTAAACAACAAAACAAAGATGGTGAAAAGTTCGAAACAACAATAATACAAATTAACTATAGTGCATAGACAAGAACAAATTGACATTTTTCAGGGATATATAGGGAATCCATTAGTTACTATTACAAAATTAAATAAATCAAAATATCGTGTGTGTGTGTGTGTGTGTGTGTGCGTGCGTGCGTGCGTGCGTGCGTGCGTGCGTGCGTGCGTGCGTGCGTGCGTGCGTGCGTGCGTGCGTGCGTGCGTGCGTGCGTGCGTGCGTGCGTGTGTGTGTGTGTGTTTTGTTTTGTTTTTGTGTTTTTTTGCGGGGGTTTTGCGTGTGTGTGTTTTTTTCTGGTTGTTCTTTTTCTGGTTGTTTTTGGTTTTGTTGATTTTATTTTTTAAGAACTCGTCAAGACTATGATAACGATATATACAACATACATTAGGGGTTTAAAAAGTAACAGAATAAAATAGGTTTAAAAAAAACTTGAATTATATAAAAAAGTATATATTTAAACTTAGGTTTTAGCTACTAAACTATAAAATCCTTGGTAACACAGCTCTATATCATTAGTATAACATAATATGTATGTGTTTAGTAACTATAGCAGTATAAAGTTGTTTGTTGAGAAGTAGAAAAAGAAGCTGAACTAAACATAAAATGTTGACCGGTCGACAACGAAAACAACGACGACGAAGATAACGACGACGACAACCATCAAGATAACGACGACGACAACGATCACGACGACGACGACAACGATCACGACAACGATGCCTACGCCAGGGCTATGAATATAACGCTTTTTTTAAATGAATGAGTTACACGGTACTTAACAAAGGAACAACAACGGTGAAAAGTCGAAACAACGATAGAGAGAATAACTATTGTGGTTTTATAGTAGTTTTTGCACTTCAATCTAGCATTCAGAACGGATTTTGAACTGTGTTGTTTCGACTATTTCTTTTTTCATAGTTTTGAGTTTTTGATAAATATATGACGACATGTAATGTTAAATGGCGGATCTACTCTTTTAAAGATCCGGCGCACTCAACTGACCCCTCCGCCCCCTTAACTCCCATATTTTATAAAAAAATCCACTATATTTCTACTTAAGATTTTGTGATGCGCCCCATAAGTGCACACCCCCTAAACTGAAAACCTGGATTCTTCCCTGATATCCTTTACCTTCGTTTAAACATACTTAAAAATAAAGACGAAAAAATAATGGCATGTATACACACTGGGCTATTTAAAATTCATATTCGTACTATGCAGATAAAAGGTTAGAAACATAATAGTGTTAAAAAATATATTACCTGTGGAATAATCATGCACTTCCGTAAGCATATGTGTTGTGAAAAAAGGAGGACCATTCACCGGCGGCTTGTAGTCATACCGGACAAGTTTGTTCAAATAGTCGTACACAACCTGAAATTGTCAGCGTTCGTGATCACCTTTGTTAACCAGGAAATTCTATTCATTGGATTGCATACATGTATATCTTTTATATTATTTCAGTATATGTTTAGGTTTCTCCGTCGACGAGACATCTAAGACGCAGTCTCAAGAGCACTTACCTCTCACAGTTGATGTCGTAGGTTCAAGTCACGCTCGGTCAAACACACTTTATGTGAGAATATTTGCCAGTTACTTGCGGAATGACGGCGGATCTACTCAGATTCATTGTGAGGTCTTCCTCCACCAATATTACTAAACACAGCATATATAACCTGAAATGTGTTTGGACATCAGAATGAATCTGAGTAAAACCACTGTCCTTCCGCAAGTAACTGGGAAAAAAAATTCATTTAAGTTTTTAGGACAGAGCGGCACTCGAACCTTGCAACCTTTGCAGTGAGAGGTAAGTGAACTAGAGACGACCCTTAGACCTCTTAACCACGTAGGACCCTGGTAATCATATTTTGGCTTCTTTAAAATCAATTTAAAAGAATGGTCGGCACGCTAATTTTTTGTAAAATAGATGCATGTTGATATGCTAATCAAAATTTTCAATCAGTAGACTCAAATATTCACGTAAAATAGCTAGTGTAAATGATTTTTTTGACAATGAATAATTTGAATTGTAATGCTTCCATGTTTGTCATATAAATGGAATATCAATTTATTCATGGAAAAGATACATGTATATCTGCAGAATAATACATCATTAGTATATAAATTAGCATTGGTAGTGAGCATATTCGACGTTTGCTTTGATGATAAACGTCATGACGTTATGTGCAGAAAAAAAACTTTGAGTTTAAAGTAAGGCCTAAAAGGTAAGATTTGACTGGTTGAAAAAAGAACACATCCACAATGGTTGTATTTAAATAAAATAAAGAAATATTTTATTTCGACGAAAAGCATTGCACATTTCTTTACTATGTTACTTGTCAATAAAAAAACATCAAATAAGTAAAAAAACGAATACAGAAATAAACATCTAAACGATAGTTTGATGGAATACTACGGACATGGCGAAGGTAGTCCGATTGTTTGAATCAACCAATCAGAAACTTTATCACGATACATTTAACCTTTTGAGATATCATCAAAACGTTTGTGTTCAGAAAATAAGAGTCGGAAATGATTTTAATGAGTTCGCAGAGCAGCATGATCCAGACTGTACTTCCCCGGATTTGATAATATTGAGAATAATTTATTACATTTTGCATCAGGTGATACTCAAATATGTCTTTTGACGATTTTAATGCCTTGAGTGAAAGATTGTCAAATTTTATTAAGTTTGAAGATGTCATTGTTGAAGACAATATTGGTACTGAATGTGCTTTAAATAAGTACAATATAGACTTATTAAACATATCAATAGAAAGGTATGCATGTGATAAAGTTTGCACTAGATTAGTTGACTCATGTCATCATTTCGTTTCACGGACATTCATATTGTAAATGGAAGATGTGGTAATGATAATTGTGTGGGTTCTCCTACTAATCTACATGGTAGTCTTATTAATTATGTTTTGATGTCGCCTGAATCATATGCAAATGTATCTACTATTGATGTTCTTAATTTGTATTAGCTTTTATCTGATGTCCACAAAGTGGTTTCTTTTGTGGAATCCCAAGATAAAAATGATAAAAATACTTAAGAAAATGAATTTTTAGAGAAACTTGTATAGAACGCTAGGGATACACAGAAATTTGCATGGTGCTATTGTTTATGCCCTTAGAAAATAAAATTTTGCCTTGTATCATGCCTTGCTTTGAGGACATTATTTTTTAGTAATATCTACACTTTTTTCAGTATTTATATAAACACTAAATATATCAGAAATAATGCTATCGCTATTAAAATCCTTTAATTGGTTACCTGGTATTTAATCACAACACTTTATTCGGTATTAATAAATATTGTTATCGATATTAAAATCCTTTAATGGGTTCCCTGGTATTTAATCACAGTTTCTAATGACATAAGCAATAGCGCCATGATCAAAGCAATTGCAAATTCCTTTTTTTCCTAGTGTTTCTCTAAAAACTGATTTCCTTTAGTATTTTCATCATTTTTGTCTTGGCATTCTACATTTTCTCGATAATGTTTTGTGTCCAGTGTATATGTAATGTATACCTGTCAGTTTTAACAGAGAGGCGCCAGTAACATACTTACGTAAACTTCAGAGACATATTGTTCGAGTGGTGACCTTATTTCCTCTCGGAACGAAAACTGATCTGGGAGATATGGGATCTTTCTTGTCATTTTTCGCCCGGGACATACCACACCTTCAGGGATCTGTAACAACAAGCATAAATAAGTATAAATGTATATTCTATATGGATGCTTTAATAACAATTGGTTGAGAGAGAGAGAGAGAGAGAGAGAGAGAGAGAGAGAGAGAGAGAGAGAGAGAGAGAGAGAGAGAGAGTGGTTGTAATGAAAAACACTCGTCTGAAACAAAGAGAGAGATAGATGGGGTAGGGTATATTTGGTCATTCCATTCGACAGGTTGTAATGAAATATACTCACCTCAAACACAGAGTCGCTGCCCCAGATTGCGTTCCTGAAATCGAAGTATTCATAGATATGGTGAAACTGCGTGGAACCAGCAGACGAGTACCTTTTTCCATTAACTTCAGCTCGAACAGGCATTTGGGGAGAGTTGTCTGGGTCTGTCCAGTTGAAGACTAAAATAAACACGTGTCATTCATAATACGCTTGATATACTGTTGTTGTTGTTGTTGTTGTTGTTGTTGTTGTTGTTGTTGTTGTTGTTGTTGTTGTTGTTGGTGGTGGTGGTGGTGGTGGTGGTGTTTTTGTTGTTGGTGGTGGTGATGATGTTGTTGATGCGGTGGTGGTGGTGGTGGTGGTGGTGTTGTTGTTGTTGTTGTTGTTGTTGTTGTTGTTGTTGTTGTTGTTGTTGTTGTTGTTGTTGTTGTTGTTGTTGTTGTTGTTGTTGTTGTTGTTGTTGTTGTTGTTGTTGTTGTTGTTGTTGTTGTTGTTGTTGTTGTTGTTGTTGTTGTTGTTGTTGTTGTTGTTGTTGTTGTTGTTGTTGTTGTTGTTGTTGTTGTTGTTGTTGTTGTTGTTGTTGTTGTTGTTGTTGTTGTTGTTGTTGTTGTTGTTGTTGTTGTTGTTGTTGTAACACATATTTTAATCTTTGAAAAAATACACTACGGAAAATAAGGTTTTCTTTTATGTATTTTTGCTTTAGAAAAAAACATCGGCTATATCCCACCCATTTTTTTATATGATTTTTAAATCAAAACCAAAAATATAAATTGGGGGTAGTCTATCCCAGAACCTGATATCTCCCGAATCAGGCCTATTAAAGCAGGTATGTATATGCCTGTCCCACAATTCATAGCAACTGAACGCTTACTAAACTGTGTCGTCATTCAAACCTTCAGTTGAAGCAAATGACCAATCAACGTGCTCAAATGTAGCTTTCCCATCATTGCTAGTTTAACGGACCCAATCAAGAGAGCTGGATCCGTACACCAAACTAAGGCGATGGTAATTAGGCTTTTCTTATAGTTTACTTTCCTTTGGTCTAATGTTAGCTCGGAAAGAAATATAGAATAGAATGAAATATTTTAAAGAAATGTCAAATTATCTTATCCAGCATTATATTTTTGGTGTTATTATATTTTATAACATCAAAAAATAATAAATGGCATGTTTTAGTTTAAAATAGTCTAGTACATACAACTAGATTTTCCATTATGAAAAAAAAAATTATTTCTAAAATTTCCCGTACTCCCTAATTTTGTTGGTAAGAAAATGGTGTTAAAATATATCTGTAACGCACCCCAGCCCCTACAAAAAATAGACATGTTTGTGGCTTAAGGAGGAAAATATCTTTTAAATTTAAATTTTAGAAATCATCTGTATATTTGGTATAGTATTAAATTAGGAGTCATTTCCAATGTGGATAATTATGTAATTATTTCTGCTGTAAATATTAACATATTTTTACTGGTGACATCGTGAACATAGCCTTGTTCGTTTTTTTTGGCGTCCTGATTTTTTAACATCAAAATCGCGTATTTTTCGACCTCATTTGACTTTTATTTTATGTACGGTTCGAAACATTTATGTACATTTTTGTTATATCACTTTAAGATCATTTACGTCACTGGGAGGCTCGGACATGTAAAACAATCGCAAGAAGTCCTGAGTGTTGCACAAAATATGGTCTTCAGATATAGGGCGCCGTTTTACTTTTTAGTATTTATCAACATCATGAAATGAAAGAGTGATATTTAATAAATAATTGTAGATATCATTAAATGAAATAGTTTGTATCATTTAATAGTTTTTTTAAGATATCAAAAGTTCGACTTAATGATATCAACATAAATAGGCATTGATTTCAATAAATCATTTAATGATGTCGAAAATTCGATAAACTGAATTATGAAAAAAAAGTATCAATATCACAAAATGACATTCATTTCGTGATATCATTAAATCGAATTCTTGATATCAACAATTCAATTTATTGGTGTGTGAAATGTTGATATCAATGAATACTGAATAAGGAGTAAAAAGGCTCCTTATACAACTGAGCTGAAACTTTACACCTACCTGAGAAATAATAATCCAGCGTGAAATTAGACTTGAGCGCATCCCAGTACATACATGACTGCCAATGGTCCGTGTTTATTCCGCGAATTGTCGTCTGGCCCATGTATGTCTGTCATAACAAGGATGAAATAATAAGTAAACGTCAACTTTAGCACATATGGTAGTAGTTTGATTGGTTGAGGTATCCAATTTGTTGTTGTTGTTGTTTTTGTTCTGTTTTGGGGTTTTAGAACCACCGTCTTTCCGCAAGTAACTGGTAAACTTTCCCATATAAAGTTTTTGGAGCGAGCGAGACTCGAACCGGTGAGGGGTAAGTGCTTTTCAGACGGCGCCTGAGATCACCCGGCCAAGGTGGACCCTACTTGTTGCTTATAGGTACAAAACCATCGTTAGTTTCCCTTCTTCTTTCTATATTTTCTAAAACCCTCTAACATGGTTACAATCCATAGAAAGACCAAAAACAAAGAAGGAAAATTCGCATTTTTATTGCTTGTTTACTACTGCATTGCAATGCCAAAATATCCCAACGGAAGCACGTCCTATTTCCAGTGGGTGTGTTACGACTATATTGTGATAACGCTGTATTAGTTTACCCAACCACTTCCCCACGGAAGCAAATCCTATTTTCTAGTGATTGTGTCATGGCTATATTGTGTTATGGCTATATTAGTTTACCCCACCACTCCCCGCGGTAGGACGTCCTATTTCTAGTGGGTATGTTATGGCTATATTGTGTTAGGGCTATATAAGTTTACACTACCACCTCCCAAACGGAAGCACATCCTATTTGCAGTGGGTATGTTATGGCTATATTGTGTTATACCTTACCACCTTCCCCGCAGAAGCGCGTCCTATTTCCAGTGGGTGCGTTATGGCTTTATCAGTTTACCCTACCACCTCCCCACGGAAGCATGTCATATTTCCAGTGGGTGTGTTATGGCTATATAAGTTTACCCTACCACCTCCCCACGGAAGCACGTCATATTTCCAGTGGGTGTGTTATGTGTATATTAGTTTACCCTATCCCCTCCCCACTGAAGCACGTCCTATTTCCAGTGGATGTGTTATGTCTATATTGTGCTATGGCTATATAAGTTTACTTTATCCCTTCCCACGGAAGCACGTCATATTTCCAGTGGGTGTGTTATGGCAATATCATGTTATGGCTATATTAGTTTACCTTACTCCATCCCCACGGCAGGACGTCCTATTTCCAGTGGGTGTGTTACGACTATATTGTGGTAAGGCTGTATTAGTTTACCCTACCACTTCCCCACGGAAGCAAATCCTATTTTCTAGTGATTGTGTTATGGCTATATTGTGGTATGGCTATATTAGTTTACCCCACCCTTCCCCGCGGTAGGACGTCCTATTTCTAGTGGGTATGTTATGGCTATATTATGTTAGGGCTATATAAGTTTTCCCTACCACCTCCCCAACGGAAACACGTCCTATTTGCAGTGGGTATGTTATGGCTATATTGTGTTATACCCTACCACCTCCCCACAGAAGCACGTCCTATTTCCAAGTGGGTGTGTTATGGCTATATTAGTTTACCCTACCACCTCCCCACGGAAGCACGTAATATTTGCAGTGGGTATGTTATGGGTATATTGTGCTATGGCTTTATTAGTTTACCCTACCACCTCCCCACGGAAGCACGTAATATTTGCAGTGGGTATGTTATGGCTATATTATGTTATACCTTACCACCTCCCCACAGAAGCACGTCCTATATCCAGTGGGTGTGTTATGGCTATATTAGTTTACCCTACCACCTCCCCACGGAAAGCACGTCATATTTCCAGTGGGTGTGTTATGTGTATATTAGTTTACCCTACCACCTCCCCACGGAAGCATGTCATATTTCCAGTGGGTGTGTTATGGCTATATAAGTTTACCCTACCACCTCCCCACGGAAGCACGTCATATTTCCAGTGGGTGTGTTATGTGTATATTAGTTTACCCTACCACCTCCCCACGGAAGCATGTCATATTTCCAGTGGGTGTGTAATGGGTATATTGTGTTATGGCTATATTGTGTTATGGCTATATTAGTTTACCCTACCACATCCCCATGGAAGCACGTCATATTTCCAGTGGGTGTGTTATGGGTATATTGCGTTATGGCTATATTGTGTTATGGCTATATTAGTTTACTCTTCCCATTCCCAACAGAAGCACGTCATATTTCCAGTGGGTGTGTTATGGGTATATTGTGTTATGGCTATATTGTGTTATGGCTATATTAGTTTACCCCACCCATTCCCCACAGAAGCACGTCATATTTCCAGTGAGTGTGTTATGGGTATATTGTATTATGGCTATATTGTGTTATAGCTATATTAGTTTACCCCACCCATTCCCCACAGAAGCACGTCATATTTCCAGTGGGTGTGTTATGGGTATATTGTGTTATGGCTATATTGAATTATGGCTTGTGTATATGTCTGTCCGATCGTGTGTATATATCTGTCCGAACTTGTGTATATGTTTGTCCGAACGTGTGTATATGTGTGTCCGAACTTGTGTATATGTGTGTCGGAACTTGTGTATATGTGTGTCCAAACTTGTTTATTTGTATGTCCGAACTTGTGTATATGTGTGTCCGAACGTTAACTAAGATGGCCCTGTGCTTCACTATTTTTCACAAAGTCCTATTTAGAGAAAAGTTTTTTTAAAAAAGACTATGAAAACACTCGATTTAATAACACTAAGTCACAGTATTTTTACATCGGTCATCCAATATAGCCGACAGGGTCCGACCTATTTTAGATTTGGATCTTTAAACGATATATCATCTTCAACCACTCGACCGTTTTCGTTTGTTAAATTGTTACCCTGTTGATCCTGTACAATGTTTGCGTTTTATGTCCTAGTATTAAATGAGATGGTTGCTGGGGCTGATCAATTTACACAGGCCTATATAGGGGAAATTTAAAAATGCTTCTTTCTTTCTAACCACTTGCTCAGTTTTAATAACACTTAACCACAATGTACCTTGGATAATGCCACAAGGTCTTTGCCAATTTTACGTTGTCTTATGTGTGGGGACAATTTGATTTCAAGTTTTACAAAAGTGTTGTTTTGTTTTAAACTTATTTATTTACTTCAATTGTGAAACAAGTTCTTACAACTGAGACAAATCACGCTCGAAGTCTTCCTGGGTAGAACCAGTACGAAGCACATGCGGAAAAAGTGTCTTGCTCAAGGACACCACACAGCCGTGGCGGAGGAAAAGTGTTTCTCAATATATCCAATTTTGTGTTTGATATGCCTGTAGGTTAAACAAGATGGCTTCCTTGGCTCAACTAGCCAAGATAAACTAGGTGATCGATTCAGTCCCGTTGAGGCCTCTTATTTTAAAAGCTGTGCAGACGTAAGTGTTGTGTTTTATAACGTATGACATGTTCGTTACTTACCTATATTATAATATGGTAACCAGAATAGGCTGTGTTCTTAAACGATTGAATAACTTTTCTACACGATATATGTGGTCGAGGCATTTTTGTATCAGCTGATATATAGGAGTGTGGCAACACTTAGTGTAACAAAAACAATAAGTGTAACAAAAACCATTAGTGTAACAAAAACAATAAGTGTAACAAAAACCATTAGTGTAACAAAAACAATAAGTGTAACAAAAACAATAAGTGTAACAAAAACCATTAGTGTAACAAAAACAATAAGTGTAACAAAAACCATTAGTGTAACAAAAACAATAAGTGTAACAAAAACCATTAGTGTAACAAAAACCATTAGTGTAACAAAAACCATTAGTTAACATAATCAAATTTTGTTTCACTAGGTGTCATAAACACAACCATTAGGGTAACTTAACTAAAATGGGTTTTGTACCCTATGGGTTACGGTTGCGACCCTTAGTGCAACAATTATTACAATAAGCGTATAATTTATACATGTATTGGCATTTGATTATAAAACTGGTTCACTTAGCGTTTCAATAATTTTCCAACTAGAAATGTATTTGTCCCTGCTATGAAATGAGGGCATACAGTGTTACCCATGTTCGTTCGTCCGTCCGTTTGTCTGTTCTGTTGCGTAGTGCTTCCAATAGGCCGGTGACATATCGAATTATCGAACACACAACATTTTATCTAAATGATATCAAAATATAAAAGAAAAATGTCGGTGGATATTTTTTTAATATTAAAATGTATATTAGATTCAATGTCAAGATCATTGTTACTACAAATAGAATAATGCTGTCCTATTTACAGCGGTATCTTGAGTTCTGTCAGAAAAAGAATGCTCATATTGTTTTGGGGGTGGGGGTCGGGCTTTAGAAACCAAGAGGTCAAGACGGGTCAAGATCACTTTCATCTACATTGGGACAATGCATAAACACTGTTATTTGTCACTCACCAATTGTTCTCTTTTTTTCTCAGGTTCAACTCTTGAAAGTGGCATAGCCCCTCAGACAGAATGACTTTTCGTGACCAAAACCAATGTGATAAACGTTCGGGCGCATTACGTGGCGCTTACTGCCCTGTCAGTGTATATATGTATTGTATTTTGGGCCAATGGTCTATATTACGGAATAAACTATGGTTATGTCTATGTTGATTTATTTTATTTCACTCTCTTACTTATTGTTTATATAATATTAAATCGGTCAATGATTATTAATCTATGTAACTATTAGATAATAGTTGCACTACAAAATTGGCAAAGTGGCTTCCTTATACCGTGCATATGACTTATGCGGGGTAAACTTCATTTAATACTATAGATTAACGTACCAGCCCATTGCTCCGAGCAAAGTGGAGTGCTTTTGCCGTAGAAAACGCATGAGGTATACCGCCTGCTCCTCCGTTCCCACCGAACAAAAATGTGTTATCGTCTGATCTCATATTGGTTACCGTACAAACGCCACCTGGAAACATCAATATAATCTTGTCTGACGAACAATAATACAAACAAAACTAGTGTATTGTAAACAGCGGCATCTAAAGTAGCCTTAAGGATGTTGGCTCGTCAAAATGAAAGTAATTAAAAAAATTAATTCTGTTAAAAACCATGGTTGCATTTCACAAAAATACTTACGATAAATTTCAGTCGTAAACGTAAAGTAAAAACTATTCATAATATTTTGCATAGTCATCCGCATGAATTTAATATTGTATTTTTAAGAAAACATATCATTTTCTGAATTATTCAACCCGAACTTGGGTTCATTTGGATTAATATTTAAAATATTATGAAAGATATATACTTTACGTTTACGACCTATTTTTATCGTTTTTTTTTGTGAAATGCAACCCAGATCTATTATTATCAAAGATGAAATTGATAACGATAAAGGTATGTTGTCGTGCTTGTTTAAGTGCTATTTAAAATTTTTTGGTTAATTTTGATTAAAATGGAGTCATCAAGGTAATAATATATAATACATATGGAACTGAACTTAATAATAATCATAATAACAAAAATGAATTATTATATTTTAATCTTTGAAAATAATACACTTAAAACTAAATTGTCTCTTAGATATTTTTGTTTTAGAAAATTATTTATCTAATTATTTATGTTTTTTAACCAAAACTCATAAAGATATGTTGGGATAATTATATTTTTTTATAATATTATTTAAGTTTCCTTTGGTCCAAATGTAAACACTATCAGAAACTATAAAACAAATCATGGGTTGCCATGCATTTGAAAGTAATATTTGTGAAATAACCTTAAATAGTGCATATCTTAGTGGGTTTTTTTTAAATTGTTTATAGTTCATAACATCAGAAAATAATTTATATTATGTTTTAGTTTAAAAATACTCCAATACATACTGTCATACACTTTTTTGAAATGACAAAACAAGACTGAAAAAATATTTATTCCGATTGAAGTAATTACCCCTACCCATCCAACCCCACCCACACCCACCTGACCCCACCCCTACCCACCAACCCCACCCCACCCACCGACCCCACCCCTACCCATCCAACCCCACCCACACCCACCGACCCCACCCCTACCCATCCAACCCCACCCACACCCACCGACCCCCATCCCCACTATTTTTCTTGGTAAGAAAATGAAAAATAAGGAAAAAATAGTTTTTGTTAAAATATCGACATGTTTGTGGCTTAAATCGTTCAATGTATCGATATCCATTAGACTGTAACAAAAAATTTGGTTTCTTTATAAATATACAACTTCAATTTAAAAGATAAAATCCGTAG
Organism: Panopea generosa; assembly: GCA_029582155.1. Classification (NCBI taxonomy): domain Eukaryota; kingdom Metazoa; phylum Mollusca; class Bivalvia; order Adapedonta; family Hiatellidae; genus Panopea; species Panopea generosa. Next base: position 34,060,996 of record CM055901.1, on the reverse strand, counting down.
TCATGAAAATAACGAGCCAACATCCCTTAACGGCGATTTTTAAAAGTCAAACTTCAAATTAAAATTTTGGGCCCTTATACTTTCGATATTTTATGATGTACCGGTTCCCTTATACTTCGATATTTTATGCTGTACATGTTCCGTTACTTCAATATTTTATGCTGTACCGGTTCCCTTATACTTCGATATTTTATGCTGTACTGTTCCGTTATACTTCGATATTTTATGCTGTACAAGTTTCGTTATACTTCGATATTTTATACTGTACCGGTTCCGTTATACTTCGATATTTTATGCTGTACAGGTTTCGTTATACTTCGATATTTTATGATGTACCGGTTCCCTTATACTTCGATATTTTATGCTGTACATGTTCCCTTATACTTTCGATATTTTATGATGTACCGGTTCCCTTATACTTCGATATTTTATGCTGTACATGTTCCGTTACTTCAATATTTTATGCTGTACCGATTCCCTTATACTTCGATATTTTATGCTGTACTGTTCCGTTATACTTCGATATTTTATGCTGTACAAGTTTCGTTATATTTCGATATTTTATACTGTACCGGTTCCGTTATACTTCGATATTTTGTGCTGTTCCTGTTCCGTTATACTTCGATATGTTATGCTGTACCGTTCCGTTATATAGTCGATATTTTATGCTATACCATTCGTTATACTTTGATATTTTATGCTATACCGGTTCCGTTTCCAGAAGGACTAAATATGAAAATAAGATTGAGGTGTTGACATCACAATCTGACCACCTTTCCGCCAGGCCCGATTAGCTCAGAAGTTAGCGCATCTGACTATCATTTCATGGGTCATGAGTTCGATTCCTGCCCCCTTGGATTAAGACCTGGAACCCGTTTCAATAACGTTCATAAGTTTACTAACATCTTAGTGCAAAATTTGAAGTTCATTTAGTGTGCCGCTTACTTATTTTACGATATTTTGTAAGCCTTATAAAAAGTATTCTTTCTAGAATTTGCAAAAGATTCTGCGAAAATGAAACTTGCCTGGGTGTCACAATTTGTTCGTACAAAATACTTAAGACTTACTGGGTTAGTGAAACGGGCCCCTGATGCACATATTCTAAGTTAAATATTATACGCACGTGTAATTTGTTAAGATCTCCTTGACGAACGCATCCTGAATCTTAATTCATGCGCACGTGCAATGAGTAAATGTCCTCACCAGTAAAAGGCAGATACCTACATACGGTATGCGAGAATGACTGGTACTTACTGATGGCATAGATAATTTGATCATTGGCATAATCAAACACTAGGTAGTCCATGGTGTTGTTCTTCAGCAGCCGCAGGGCAGTCCTGTTATTGACTGAATCATAGTATTCCTCGGCCGCAATTGTGTACTGCTTGTCGACGATATTGGCTTCAACTCTCGTCTGGAACGTGGCTGGTAACTGGGGAATGGGCGGCATTGGCATACCAGGCTTGACTGAAATTATCAATGGCGAAAATGGCGATTTTGTCTAATATTACACAATATGGAAGAGACTTTCTTGTTTGGGTACTTACCAAACATTGATTTGGCGGCTAGCGATCGAACTTAACTTAGCGTTTATGGTGATTCATATTATTATTATCATTATTATTATTATTATTATTATTATTATTATTATTATTATTATTATTATTATTATTGTTGTTATTATTATTATTATTATTATTATTATTATTATTATTAAAGCTCGATTGCGAAGAAAATGAATCGCTCTATAATCAGTTTCCTAGGTAGAACCAGTACTAAGTGTTGTTATTTCAGAGACATCGGGTCGAGTTGGGGATCGAACCCGCCACCTGAATAATATTTAGCTTGTATTTCACGAGAATGAAATTGTGTTACATGCTTTGATTTGATTACTGATTTTCATGCGGCACGGGTTAAATCCAAAGTCTTTGGTGGAATGGTGGGGGCTTTTGAGCCAGTTATAACCCACAATTTACCTGCATACGCATACAGTATACAAAACATATACATGTATTATAACATCTATCTTATACAGTGTAAATAAATTGTTTTATTATTTTAAAAAAAATGCTCGGGCGAAACAAATTGTACGTCAAAAACTTCATTGTGAATGGATAAGCCCAATGCAAAAGTGTTGTCAAAACATCAAACTTTTAGATCTTTTGAAATAACGTCTAGTGGGTCTAAAAATGCTTATTATTAAAGCTTTCACAATTTCTTAAAATAGGCATTCATTTGATGACACATATTAAAACAAGATGCCAGTACCTTAATGGCTGGTGGAACTCCATCCACCAAAAGTTTATATTCAAAGTTATCTACCAAAATTACCGATCTGCGATTTTCCAAAAATTATTTATTTTCGTTTAAGCAAAGTGAATTAGAAAATAATAGTGTATAATAATATCAAGTAAAATAGTCCAACCAATATCAATGAAATTGGAACATTCTTAATAGACTACTTATATTAGTATAAGTCGTTTAATTATGTTATGTTGTGTAACAGCGCTTACTTACGAGGTTTTGTCATATTTGGGTCTGCACACGAAGCAGGGTACGCGAACGGGGTCGGGATCGTCAGTCGCTGCGCCCATGATGTTACGGCCAATACAGCCAGGCACAAAACAATGTACCAATCCTTTGATAATATATGAAGCAATCGAATTTGAATTAAAAAATGTCAAATTAGTTTTAACTTTTACTGCAACGTATTTGTTTTATGCATTAGTTAGGTTTATGTATCGTTTTTCGTCTTTAGATATTCAAATAATAGAATTTTTCAATAATAGAGGTTAATATAGGTTAGAAGGCATAGTACCACCATTGGAAACAGGAATGCAGCCGTGGGGTTGAAAATAATAATCCTTGTTTCTTCATCTTTAAAAATGCATTTTCCTTTTTATAATGCTCATTCGTTTTATTTAAATGGAATTATTAATGTATTTTGAACATTTTGAAAGCATTGTCATGATTTAATTGTGAATTTAAAAAAAAAAGATGCTCGGGCATTGGGGTATGAATACATGGTTTTGGAAGTCCATTTTCACTTTATCAACAGTGCACACACTGAGCAGAAAAATAATATCTCTTGTATGGCACAGTTTTTTCATCATATTTTGGTATTGCAAATGTTGACAAAACAATAAAATGTAAGTTTCGCTTCTTCTCTATGAATGACAAGCCTGTACACTTTTTTATTAACTATAGAATAAAAAACAAAAATCAATAGTGGGCGTATACCTAAAAGTGATATGGGCTTTTCTACGCCAGATCCGCTTTGATGTTGATCTACTTTCTTGGTAGAGCAATTTTATTGACTGAAGAAGTAAGTCAACGGACATTACTGAAATTAACTTAAATAACCTCCAATATTGAAAATTTACATCACTTGAATACCTGAAGACGAAATGAATTTACCTGCTATACAATCGTATATGATGCGGTAATAACTACCAGAATATTCAATAAATATGATAAAATACCAACAACATGTCAAGACGGACAATTTTTTATTGCTTAAACTAGTGTAGGTAGTTTTTTTATTTTTACATCGATTGTAAAACAACTTCTTACATCTTTCACAACTGTCGCTCTTGGTGTTTGGCCAGTACAAAGCATATAGGGGAAATGTTTTACTGCTGGACCATGCGATCCATACATATATATATATATATATATATATATATATTGAGATACTTATTTGTGAACAATAAATCATACAGTCAAGCGCCAAGCTACAATACAAACAAAATACACAATACCACGACATCAACCACATCAACCAACTCAATAGAATTGGTGTCAACCAAGTCTTACATACGATGGTTTTACATGCAACACCTCTGGACGGTTAGGACAATTAACATACATGAACTGATAGCTTTATATGAGTAGGATCCAGTTAAAGATTTATGACTTCTCATACGCTATATAAAGAACAGACATAGAAACCCGTTGGATCATGAAGATAAAGTAAGATCATAGTAATTTTGTTTCATAAAGAGAGACAATCAAGATCCCAACAACGGTATTTCCGATATAATGGATCTTTATCAGATGTAAGTTCACAATGTATGCTATAAATATACGGAAATACTTATTTGCGAACAACCAGACATAAATAAACAGACCAGGCCACGACGAGCGCGCCTAGCTATAATGCACACAAAAGCTCAAGAACATAGCATCAGCCAACTCAATATAATTGGTGTCAACCATGACTTATATACTACGGTTTTACATGCAACACATTTGAACTGAATACATTAACGGATAGCTTTATAGGAGTAAGATCCAGGCAAGGATCCACAACATATATATAAGTACCGATGCAGAGGAGTAAACAACTGAAAATGATGAAGTAGAAACAGTAATAAAAACCAAACATGTAATAAAATGATAATATGAATAAACAAGAATAGAACTTACCATATCCTATGCCCGGTGAATAAAAGTAAGTATCCCAATTGTTTATAATATGCGCGAGTGTGACGGTGGACTCTGGTCGGTTGATAACGGTAGTTATCTATCAACACACTCAACGGATGGTGTACGATCCGGGCGGTTTGATTATCACCGCCTACTCTTCCCATATATCGCAATATCTATCCATCCCGTTTTGGTGATATTTTGTAATAGAGCTCCGAACGTCAGGGGAGTGGAAATTGTAAAAATGGGTTCAGTAAAAGGTCAAATATCATAATTGCGTAATATCCTGCTTATACATTGAGCTTAAATATGACTATCGTTTATTTTCAAGTTATACTATTATTGTTGTATTTACTTTCAAAAAAAAACACCATTGGTTCGAGCCCAGCTAGGTCATAAAACTTTACTCTGTGAAAGGTTGTCTGTTATTAGCGGAAGAACGTTGATTTTACTCAGATAAAACTTGTCATGTACACATGTAACCTGTAACATATCACATTCCTGAGAGGGTGCTATTGAAAATTGCGAACCATCAAACACTGATGTTGAACGTCACGGTTAGACATACAGTCTATTAGACAAGGTTATCAACTTGCCACTGGGCCACGGTTATACAAACTCATTTCAATAAACTATTTCACTGATCCAATTTAAAGAGCCTGGGTTGGTTAACAATACAAATGGTCGAGTTAACGAAAAAGGGTTGGGTTTTTTTCGTGACAAGTTGAGAAATGTCTGGAAAAAAATCCAACATTTATCGCAGGTCGGAAAACCCCGCTTCGAATTGTTGTATCTAGCCCCACTCAAGAAACAAGTATTCTACACAGATTCATCTTTTGAAGTCTTCCTCCGCTAATAAAACCAGTCATGTGTTGAAAATGTCGTTTAACTCCAATAAAAAAATTAAGGTGGTGAATCTTGCCGGCAAACCACAGAGTGAGTAGGAGACCTATAGCAATGCAGGAGATAAAAATGTGTGACAGGTACAGATGTACTATAATCACTTGATAATCTCGTCAGTGACTGGTGGGATTTTGATAATTTTCCCATTTACCTATATTGCTCAAATAGATAAGATATAGGGTATAACGCCATTTACCTTCTTTTTTCTTTTTTTTTTTTTTTTGAATGGGGTTTAACGCCATTTTCAACACATTTCAGATTATATATGGCATATCCAGTTTTACTGGTGGAGGAAGACCTCAGACAGAGTCAGAATGAGTAGAACCACCGTACTGCCGCAAGTAACTGGAAACTTTCTAACGACCTTAGCGGCGAGAGGTAAGTGATCTTGAGAGGGAGGCTTAGACCACTCTGCCACGGAGAACATATATCGCAATTTACATAAAAACCTTAAAAAATCGATTTTATTAATATATGAATCAAATTTATCAAAGCAAAATGTTGAACGAGTAAACTAATAATTCAAACTAAATGAAGGATTTACATAGGTTATATACTTAACACTAGCTTCACTGGCGTGTGTAATGATCGCTCCGTGTCTGCGACCAGGTTACGACCAAGATTAAAATGTCGAAAATCGTGGGGAAATCGTAGCAAGAGCGTGCAACTGATCACAGAGGTCGTGGTTGGTCGCCAGAGCAAAATCAGTCGCAGCAAGGTTGATGGTCATGTTCAAAACTTCTAACCTGCGATTCAAAATCTTAGGAGGTCTCAGACAAGTCTTACATTGCCGTACCACCAGTCGCGCATGGACGCACCATCAGTCGTGCATGGTCGCTGGTCAAGAAGTCGCACGATTGTTCGTGCCATCTGACGATTAGTCGTGCCACCTGTCGAACGACCGCTCGATTGGTAGTGCGACCAGTCACAACCAGTTCAGACAGGTTACACGACCGTACGATTGGTGGTACCACCAGTCTTTAGATCGCCGACAAGTATATTTGGAGTGGCTTCTGGGTTTCATGTCACTCTCCACTACGACACCCGAAGAAAGCATATCGCTATGGCGGGTGTACCGGCAGACCCGCCGAGAAGACTCGAACTTATTTAAGTTTCAGTTGAAGGGCGCGAGCCTTTATATCTGATCGAGATCCCATCTCACGACTGGTTGCCACTTGCTACGATTGATCGTGTCAGTGGTCATAGGTCGCCACGATTGATTGTACGATCAGTCGCCACCACTAGCCGCACGATTACCTACGATTTATCTTGCGATCGATTTTCTCCAACCGTTGGTGATCACTCGACCATGCTACCACCAATAGTACGTAGACCTACCATCAGTCTTAAGAGCAATTGCAGTATGCGATCGCAAATGGAGATCGTAGCAAAAATTGCCGATTTGTCTTACCTCGGCGAAATTGCCACCAATCGCACGATCCAGAAAACGTACGATCCCATGTGACTGAGGTCATGGATTATGTGCGTTTACGCTTCGGCAATATGACGCTAATTTGAAGGCTCATTATTTCAAGAAACACCGGATGGAAGCAGTTTTACAAACGTTGGTATGGTGTCATTGTCATAAAAATAGGACATAATGTATCCGAGATCATGAAAGTATTTTCTTTTAATCATACTATCCTTATAAACATCGCGTCACTGTGGCCATAATCTTTATGAAGCAAAACTAACATGCTTATTACTGTTTTTTACTCTCTTTTTTGTAATAAGAGCGGTCACTTCAACGATTAGGGACAACACAAACTCATGAAAAGAGTTCAATGACCTCGATACAATCTCAAGACAAGATATGACTGTAGATTGATTGACAGAAAGAAATAAGCAAAGTTTTATTGTTTTCAGTAAAAGCAATGTTATACCTACCTGTGCTATACACACATTGAATATTGACCTCGAGATCATTGGACCGAAAAGCAGTCCCAGGTTTCCTTTTGATATTATCAGTTTACACAGAGTGTGGTATCTCATCAAGATAGATAAAGGGATTTGAAATTATTGAACAATATGATTTTTTTCTATTCTTAGTACAGTTTGACCTTCACAGTGAGCTAATAACCTCAATAGCTGAAAACTTCGAAAGAAATTTCAGGGCTTCCATGCATGTAGGACATTTTAATTTCAGAGCTAAAGATTCAATGTGTTTACCTTGCCTATTTTGGACGGCCTGTCTTCTGTATTCCTGTCAACCATCGTAAAACGCGACAGTGTAAAATATGTGTACAAATGCATAATTTACGACTGATGTAAACACTTATACTCAAGTGAAGGTCAAACTTGTTTAAAGAATTTATTTACGTGTATATAATTGTTATACAAGGTTAAAGTAGCCAATGAACCACGGAGAAAATGTCACCAACTGAACAGAGACAAGGTCAGACAACTAATATGACGGTTCGAACAGTTTCGATTGTGTGCACACAACATAATACCCTTTTATTAAAGTGACGGGTACAATACATGTTTGATTTACAACATTAGCAAAAAATATTAATAAATGTTTAGAAATACCAAGCCTAATAAGGTTTATCAGTCACCGTTCTATTAAATTTGCAATTACTTAAACACAAGTATAAAGAAACTTACATGACATTGTTCATCATCGAAGACAAAAAAAAGAAAACCAAAACATGTATAATTATACTACTGTGTCAAAAGCTAGTTCGTTCTTTGTTTCCATTCAAGGATTGACATGGTATCCGACTTCCGTGCGGAACTTATAACTAATAAATTATATTACAAGTCAATTCTGTATTAACATTCTATTTCAACTGCCAGGTGCGTGCATGGATATTTTCGGAAATTCGAGGCTATTTAATAACGATTCGTTTAATCATGACATTGAAACACAATTTTATGTGAATAACATAATCAGAAGTCTTCATTTGCAGCTTTTATGTGTAATTTGCCAATACCCTTCCTTCCATAGTTTTTCTATGAAGAGATATAAATCATTTGCATCCTGTTTCAATAGAAGAAAAATGGGTTATTTCCCTTCAATTATAATTTCCTTATTTTTTTAACGTAAATGTGTGACTGGCCGCTTTGACTTTTGGGTTACCATTTCTTAAATTTATAATAATACCTCCCACATACAGAGATGAGATATTCCTTATCCCTACAAGTCACGGATTTCTTCCCCACAAATAATACAGAGGTGGGATATTCATTATCTCTACAAGTCACTGACTACTTCCCCACATATACAGATTTGGTATATTCATTATCTCTACAAGTCACTGACTTCTTCCCCACATATACAGAGGTTGAATATTCATTATCTCTACAAGTCACCGACTACTTCCCAACATATACAGATTTGGGATATTCATTATCTCTACAAGTCACTGACTACTTCCCCACATATACAGATTTGGTTTATTCATTATCTCTACAAGACACTGACTACTTCCCCACATATACAGATTTCGTATATTCATTATCTCTACAAGTCACCGACTACTTCCCCACATATACAGAGTTGGGATATTCATTATCTCTACGAGTCACTGACTACTTCCCCACATATACAGATTTGGAATATTCATTATCTCTACAAGACACCGACTTCTTCCCCACATATACAGAGGATGGATATTCATTATCTCTACAAGTCACTGACTACTTCCCCACATATACAGAGTTGGGATATTCAATATCTCTACGAGTTACTGACTACTTCCCCACATATACAGAGTTGGGATATTCATTATCTCTACGAGTCACTGACTACTTCCCCACATATACAGATTTGGAATATTCATTATCTCTACAAGACACCGACTTCTTCCCCACATATACAGAGGTGGTATATTCATTATCTCTACAAGTCACTGACTTCTTCCCTACATATACAGAGGTGGAATATTCATTATCTCTACAAGTCACTGACTACTTCCCCACATATACAGAAGTGGGATATTCATTATCTCTACAAGTCACTGACTACTTCCCCACATATACAGAGGTGGGATATTCATTATCTCTACAAGTCACTGACTTCTTCCCCACATATACAGAGTTGGAATATTCATTATCTCTACAAGTCACTGACTACTTCCCCGCATATACAGAGATGGAATATTCATTATCTCTACAAGTCACTGACTACTTCCTCACATATACAGAGGTGGAATATTCATTATATCTACGAGTCACTGACTACTTCCCCATATTTACTGAGGTGGGATATTCATTATTTCTACAAGTCACTGACTTCTTCCCCACATATACAGAGTTGGAATATTCATTATCTCTACAAGTCACTGACTACTTCCCCACATTTACTGAGGTGGTATATTCATTATCTCTACAAGTCACTAATTTCTTCCCCACATATACAGAGATGGAATATTCATTATCTCTACAAGTCACTGACTACTTCCTCACATATACAGAGGTGGAATATTCATTATATCTACGAGTCACTGACTACCTCCCCACATTTACTGAGGTGGGATATTCATTATTTCTACAAGTCACTGACTACTTCCCCACATATACAGAGTTGGAATATTCATTATCTCTACAAGTCACTGACTACTTCCCCACATTTACTGAGGTGGTATATTCATTATCTCTACAAGTCACTGATTTCTTCCCCACATATACAGAGTTGGAATATTCATTATCTCTACAAGTCACTGACTACTTCCCCACATATACAGATTTGGGATATTCATTATCTCTAAAAGTCACTGACTACTTCCCCACATATACAGAGGTGGAATATTCATTATATCTACAAGTCACTGACTTCTTCCCCACATCTACAGATCTGGGATATTCATTATCTCTAAAAGTCACTGACTACTTCCCCACATATACAGAGGTGGAATATTCATTATATCTACAAGTCACTGACTTCTTCCCCACATATACAGATCTGGGATATTCATTATCTCTACAAGTCACTGACTACTTCCCCACATATACAGAGGTGGAATATTCATTATCTCTACAAGTCACTGACTTCTTCCCCACATATAAAGAGGTGGGATATTCATTATCTCTACAAGTCACTGACTACTTCCCCACATATACAGATTTGGTATATGCATTATCTCTACAAGTTACCGACTACTTCCCCACATATACAGATTTGGTATATTCATTATCTCTACAAGTCACCGACTACTTCCCCACATATACAGATTTGGTATATTCATTATCTCTACAAGTCACTGACTTCTTCCCCACATATACAGAGGTGGTATATTCATTATCTCTACAAGTCACTGACTACTTCCCCACATATACAGAGGTGGAATATTCATTATCTCTACCAGTCACTGACTACTTCCCCACATATACAGAGTTGGGATATTCATTATCTCTACAAGACACTGACTACTTCCCCACATATACAGAGGTGGAATATTCATTATCTCTACAAGTCACTGACTACTTCCCCACATCTACATATTTGGAATATTCATTATCTCTACAAGTCACCGACTACTTCCCAACATATATAGAGGTGGGATATTCATTATCTCTAAAAGTCACTGACTTCTTCCCAACATATACAGATTTGGAATATTCATTATCTCTATAAGACACTGACTTCTTCCCCACATTTACAGATTTGGTATATTCATTATCTCTACAAGTCACTGACTACTTCCCCACATATACAGATTTGGTATATTCATTATCTCTACAAGACACTTAACTACTTCCCCACATATACAGATTTGGAATATTCATTATCTCTACAAGTCACTGACTACTTCCCCACATATACATATTTGGTATATCCGTTATCTCTACGAGACACTGACTACTTCCCCACATATACAGAGGTGGGATATTCATTATCTCTACAAGACACTGACTACTTCCCCACATATACAGATTTGGAATATTCATTATCTCTACAAGTCACTGACTACTTCCCCACATATACAGATTTGGAATATTCATTATCTCAACAAGACACTGACTACTTCCCCACATATACAGAGGTGGAATATTCATTATCTCAACAAGACACTGACTACTTCCCCACATATACAGAGGTGGTATATTCATTATCTCTACAAGACACTGACTACTTCCCCACATATACAGAGGTGGGATATTCATTATCTCTACAAGACACTGACTACTTCCCCACATATACAGATTTGGAATATTCATTATCTCAACAAGACACTGACTACTTCCCCACATATACAGATTTGGAATATTCATTATCTCAACAAGACACTGACTACTTCCCCACATATACAGAGGTGGGATATTCATTATCTCTACAAGACACTGACTACTTCCCCACATATACAGATTTGGTATATTCATTATCTCTACAAGTCACTGACTTCTTCCACACATATACAGATTTGGTATATCCATTATCTCTACAAGACACTGACTACTTCCCCACATATACAGATTTGGTATATCCATTATCTCTACAAGTCACTGACTACTTCCCCACGTATACAGAGGTGGGATATTCATTATCTCTACAAGACACTGACTACTTCCCCACATATACAGATTTGAATATTCATAATCTCTACAAGTCACTGACTACTTCCCTACATATACAGAGGTGGGATATTCATTATCTCTACAAGTCACTGACTACTTCCCCACATATACAGATTTGGAATATTTATTATCTCTACAAGTCACTGACTTCCTTTACCACATATACAGAGGTGGGATATTCATTATCTCTACAAATCACTGACTACTTCCCCACATATACAGATTTGGAATATTCATTATCTCTACAAGACACTGACTACTTCCCCACGTATACAGAGGTGGGATATTCATTATCTCTACAAGTCACTGACTTCTTCCCCACATATACAGATTTGGTATATTCATTATCTCTACAAGTCACTGACTTCTTCCCCACATAAACAGATTTGGGATATTCATTATCTCTAAAAGTCACTGACTACTTCCCCACATATACAGAGGTGGAATATTCATTATCTCTACAAGTCACTGACTTCTTCCCCACATATACAGATTTGGTATATTCATTATCTCTACAAGTTACCGACTACTTCCCCACATATACAGATTTGGTATATTCATTATCTCTACAAGTCACCGACTACTTCCCCACATATACAGATTTGGTATATTCATTATCTCTACAAGTCACCGACTACTTCCCCACATATACAGATTTGGTATATTCATTGTCTCTACAAGTCACTGACTTCTTCCCCACATATACAGAGGTGGTATATTCATTATCTCTACAAGTCACTGACTTACTTCCCCACATATACAGATTTGGAATATTCATTATCTCTACCAGTCACTGACTACTTCCCCACATATACAGAGTTGGGATATTCATTATCTCTACAAGACGCTGACTACTTCCCCACATATACAGAGGTGGAATATTCATTATCTCTACAAGTCACCGACTACTTCTCAACATATACAGAGGTGGGATATTCATTATCTCTAAAAGTCACTGACTTCTTCCCGACATATACAGATTTGGAATATTCATTATCTCTATAAGACACCGACTTCTTCCCCACATATACAGATTTGGTATATTCATTATCTCTACAAGTCACTGACTACTTCCCCACATATACAGATTTGGTATATTCATTATCTCTACAAGTCACCGACTACTTCCCCACATATACAGAGGTGGGATATTCATTATCTCTACAAGTCACTGACTACTTCCTCACATATACAGATTTGGAATATTCATTATCTCTACAAGACACTGACTACTTCCCCACATATACAGATTTGGTATATTCATTATCTCTACAAGTCACTGACTACTTCCCCACATATACAGAGGTGGAATATTCATTATCACTACAAGTCACTGACTACTTCCCCACATATACAGAGGTGGAATATTCATTATCACTACAAGTCACTGACTACTTCCCCACATATACAGATTTGGTATATTCATTATCTCTACAAGTCACTGACTACTTCCCTACGTATACAGAGGTGGGATATTCATTATCTCTACAAGACACTGACTACTTCTCCACATTTACAGATTTGGTATATTCATTATCTCTACAAGTCACTGACTACTTCCCCACATATACAGAGGTGGAATATTCATTATCTCTACAAGTCACTGACTACTTCCCCACAGATACAGAGGTGGAATATTCATTATCTCTACAAGTCACTGACTACTTCCCCACATATACAGAGGTGGAATATTCATTATCACTACAAGTCACTGAATACTTCCCCACATATACAGATTTGGTATATTCATTATCTCTACAAGTCACTGACTACTTCCCCACGTATACAGAGGTGGGATATTCATTATCTCTACAAGACACTGACTTCTTCCCCACATTTACAGAGTTGGTATATTCATTATCTCTACAAGTCACTGACTACTTCCCCACATATACAGAGGTGAAATATTCATTATCTCTACAAGTCACTGACTACTTCCCCACATATACAGAGGTGGAATATTCATTATCACTACAAGACACTGACTACTTCCCCACATATACAGATTTGGTATATTCATTATCTCTACAAGTCACTGACTACTTCCCCACGTATACAGAGGTGGGATATTCATTATTTCTACAAGTCACTGACTACTTCCCCACGTATACAGAGGTTGAATATTCATTATCTCTACAAGTCACTGACTACTTCCCCACATATACAGATTTGAATATTCATAATCTCTACAAGTCACTGACTACTTCCCCACATATACAGATTTGGAAAATTCATTATCTCTATAAGACACTGACTACTTCCCCACATATACAAATTTGAATATTCATTATCACTACAAGTCACTGACTTCTTCCCCACATATACAGAGGTGTTATATTCATTATCTCTACAAGTCACTGACTACTTCTCCACATATACAGATTTGGAATATTCATTATCTCTACAAGTCACTGACTTCTTCCCCACATATACAGAGTTCGCATATTCATTATCTCAACAAATCACTGACTACTTTCCCACATTTACAAAGGTGGATATTCATTATTACTACAAGTCACTGACTACTTCCCCACATATACAGAGTTGGGCTATTCATTATCTCTACAAGACACTGACTACTTCCCCACATATACAGAGTTGGGCTATTCATTATCTCTACAAGTCACTGACTACTTCTCCATGTATACAGAGGTGGGATATTCATTATCCCTACAAGTCACTGACTACTTCCCAACATATTTAGGTGGGATATTCATGACAGTAGATCAAAGCATCATAGACACGTCATAATGGAAAAACAACATTCTTTACCAGGATACAGGAATGACATGACCAGATATTAAGATCTGTATATTTTATTTGACTAAATTAAATGAAATATATGGTAAGTGACGGTCATGCAACATAATGTTATACAATATATGCAAATTTTGTACATGACAAATCAGGTTATATATAAGGCCAGACTTTTATATTTGCTGGTTTACAGATTTCTGCCCCAAAAATTATTGGATAGATAGTCTGAAAAAAATGAAACAACACTGTAAAAAAATATCATTAAAGAAACAAAGAGGTCAATTTTTTTCAATTTTGAGATGTTTGTCCTCAGAACGATTTTCTTGTGTTTATCTTTCGTTTTGTCTTTTACTTTTTTATCCATTGAATATCAATACTATAATGAACTTTTTGTTTAAAAAAAGAAATTAACGACAGTTCACTCTGTAAACCAGTAAATAAAATAGTGGCCTAACATAAATTAAAACAAACTCAACACAAAAAATGATAAAAACATTTTGTAGCCTTTATAAATCCTTATTACCTCAATCATTAATTAACGTTAGTATGTAACATTTCACTTTAGAATAACATCTTACCTTTTAAAGAAATTTAATTATACATTGAAATGATATTTGCGTGGGGCAAGTGTATCATACATGTATATGCAAAATAACTGCCCTATACATTCACCATTTTATGAAAGATTTTCAGCTCATTGCTTACAATTTCATTAATATGACCAAGTCACCCTTTATTAGAATTGTTTATCTATTCAATGAATAATATTTTTTTTGTTTTTTTGTTTTTTTGGAAAATAATTTCACAGGTTTTATTTTAAATATTTACAAATCACTGGGGAAGGGGATATGGTTTGAAGCCACTTTTAACACATTACAGGTTATAAATACAGCATCAAATTTTACTGGTGTAGGAAGACCAAAGGATGCATCGAAGAAAAAAGAAGACATGCTACTTCGAGCAAACTTTTTCACATAAAGCCCTTGGACTGAGCTGGACCCTAACCCACATCATCAGAGGTGAGAGATAAATGATCTCGAGATAGGGACCTAAACTACTCGGCCCCAGATGACCCCATTTGTAAACATGCTTTTACACATATTTCTACAAATACACATATAAAACTTGGTAGATCTAGAATGAAAACATGTGCAACGATATCACGGTCGTCTTTTATTTTCACTTCCTTTTTTTTTTTTGTAATTAACATATAAGACCAGGTTTCACCAGATTATAGACTATTAAACGAAAGATATTACTAATTTTGCCACCAAAATATGTAGCAGGTAAGAAAGACTCAAACAAAAAATAATCGAATAACACAAAATGGTTAAAAATGAATAGAATAGTACAACTTAATAACTTACGCGATATACAATATACCGTAAATGCTGTGCATACCGTTATAGTTAAATATCAACACATTCTTCACAACAGACTCACCATGTAAGCACTATCGCAAATAAACAATGAAACAAAACTAAAACTACATGTATGCAGTTTTTAATTCAAACCTTTTGTTGTCTCAAGCTTCATGAATAAGGTAAGAAATATGATAAGAAATAATTAGGTATTACTGCTACCTTTATGTTGTAACATTTATCTATAAAACATAACCAGCACTATACCCAAACCAGCTTTATGAAAATTGGCAGGTTTCATTGTGTGCAGATAGCCATAAATATTTTGGGGAGCTATCTGCATGGTAGACGTGTTTGCTGATTTTTGGAATTCCGTCATAAAATATTTTGAAAGTTTTTATGGTTTTTTTTAAAATAACTTAAAGTGGCAGCTGTTTTTTTATTAAATGACTAAATTTATATATATCTATACATATATTTACACTGATTAATAATCATCATTATGAATAAATGACATACAGTGGTTCTTTTAACAGTTATATGTTACTTTAGGAATTAAAGATTTACTTTTATTGGCAAAGGTTAGCCAGTAACAGTGTACTTTAGCAAAGTAACATATTGTATACCCTTGAATAAATTTCCCAGAGGAGGGATGCACACCCAAGGGGAGGGATGCACACCCCAGGGGAGTGATGCACACCCAAGGGGAGGGATGCACAACCTAGGGGAGTGATGCACACCCAAGGAGAGCCAAGCACACCACAGGTGAGCGATGCACACTTCAGGGGAGCGATGCACACCCCAGAATAGCGACGCATTTTGCATTTGTGAGGTGAGTATTTGCGCCCAAGAAATAAAATTTTTAATTTTGTATGAAATGTGTGTGAAATACACTGTCAGCAACAAGGCATTTATATCTATAACTTTAAAAGTTTAAACCAGACTTGGATTAATGACCAACTTCAAGAATAGCAAGTCATTTTATTTACCATAAAAATGGGTTTTGTACATTTATTAGAAGGGAGTGTTTATTCAGGGATATACGGTATGCACACGTTGAAAATAAAACAAAAAGTATCAAATCAAATGAAAAATACTTAATATTTAAGTATTATCAGTAACTGTGTTCTCATTGAAGCAATATACCCAATCACATTTTAGGGATTGTAACCCATGGTCTGAAACCCATTATTGTTTAATGCACAATGGTTTCATGATAGCCGGCAACATTTTTCAAGTAATTTTATTTTTGGTTCTTGCCTGACTCACTCCTACATTCTATAGTTTACTTTCAACAAAAACTCTGGGTAAATGAAACATGCATTTCAGCTCATGAACTTATGCTGACATTAAAGTTCTTGAAATTGTTTTTCAACGCATCATTTTACTCTCAGTGAAGAAACTTGCAACTCCGGCAGGGTTCACCACTAGCATAATTAAAATAGTACCCCTCTTTACAGTTATTCCACATATACAAGCAGTAAGCACCCGGACAACAATTATCAAACATTACTTGATGCCAAGTGATGCGACTCCGCGCTAAGTGACAAATTTACAAATAAACATACATAAACAAAGAATTAAACTATTAAAGTTATTTTAGATTTTACAATACAAGATACTCAGTAGTCACTTGAATACCAGACTGAAATAATCCACCATTCAAACAACAGAATTTGAGTATCAATCAAGGGCAGTAACTCTCTTCAAAACAAAGGTCAATTTATTCTTAGTCCAAGTCCACTTACAGTTTCCTTGAGACAAGATAAGACGAGTCTGTAAGACAGCAATGAAGAAGTTCTACATAATCTATTTAATACTAAAATGTAAATCTCGTGAAATGATTCAATGATTATATAGAGCTGTTCTGAATAAAGGGGGACAACTCCATGATGGGAATTTCACTGAAAATTTTTATTGGCCTACAGATGATGTTAAGCTGTAGTTACACCCCATGTTTTATAACCTTTTTTTTTTTTTTTTTTTACAATAATGTTGACATACAAATCAACATAAACAACCAGCCAAATACTCATAAGCTAAGCTTGTCCTTTCTCAACATGTAAAACACTAAATTAAAAATAATCAATACGAACAATTCATTTTAAGCAAAGCTCAAGATCACTAATAATTATGCACCATTGAATATATAAAGGTTAACAGAGTAAATGCAATTAAAAGCTGTGGAAATATGTATATGCACATATACATGTAATTATGTTCACATATGGTAGGTATACAAAAACATTCTGTTGAATCAAAATGTTTAGCCTACGGCCTGTCAGATCGGTATACAACCATCAACCACCTTTAACTGACTGGTGAAATTTGTGTTAAGATGGTTACTGACCAGAGATCACACCGGCATAACCAGAAAGATCAGTAAGTATCAGAGAAAATAGTTTACAATGAAACTGAAGGCCACATTAGTGCCCTGTCTCCCCAACCCCCTGCAGGAGTAGAGGGGGCAGCACTCCCTGTAGTTGAGGGTGAATAGATGCTTGAAAATTCATAGAAATTCTATTTATGATAAACTCCCGGCAAACAAAACACCGTTTGGGTAATATAGTTTTCAAACCAATGTTAGCTGATTGCAAAATTAAAAGGACTTTGAAAGGCTTTAAAATAGATATAGAAAGTGTTCAAAAATAGTAATTATCAGAAAATAAACTGCCAGTTTTTTTTAAAATAGCAGTAGCCAGATAATTCTGTCAGTAGCTAAACCTTAATGAAAAGTTTGCAAGACTGTCATCACTGCCGTAGTGGATAAATGTCTTATCCAAATCAACATTGTATACATGTATCTACCTTTCTGGGGCAGAGATGACGGGCAAGACAAATAATGTTCTAAACCTATAAAGGAATACCAATCTATTCCAAACAAAGAAGCAGCTGGTTCCTAATCCATTATAATTTAAAATCATTTCAAAAATCGAGCTACCTTGGAGGGAAATGGAAAGATATCTGATGAAACTGCTTATAATGTGAAAGTACAAAGGGAATAATCTCGAGTATTCTACATTAAAACACGAACACGCTATCACTTGCAATTCCGTTGATGGAAGAAAGCAAAATAAAATGGATCCGAGTACAGGTTCAGTTGCCATATTAATATAAATTCATAGGGTTTCACAAGTAAGTTTACATTTTCTTGTATTTGATGCATATGTTAACTAGAAATGTGTCGGCACAAACCGCCCCATTATTTATCAAAAACCAATATGTTAGATTTATGCTCGATTCACAATCTTTCCATACACAGTATTGTCAGTCAAATGGAATTTTATCCTTCAATAAAATTATTTATTGTTTTAGTGCAACAATTGTGTTTATAAGCTAATATCCCATTTGGTGTTGCTCCTACTACAAAATTATTCCTAGATATCTAACAAACTGCAATAAGCTCCCATTAAAAAAAGGAGTGTGTTGGAAAATGTGTATGTAGCAGTAAATTATTTATGAATTTGTCAATAATAAAGATCATACTGACAAATCATTAATGAAATACCTTTATTAACATATTCTTTATCTGTTCCGTATACTATTAGCAGTATTTGGCTCTTAATGAAATCCAGATTAAAATACCAAACACTGAATTCAATGAATTGTAACAACAACTTGTCACACACTACGACTTCTAAGGATATATAAGATCTTTTTGCTATCTCTCTTTGAAGTTCATATCAACATATTGCCCAATTGGTGCAATAAGGTACCAAGTATCTATGGAATAAGAAGGCACGTGGTACCTTTTTGCACCAATGGGGCGAATTATTATATAGAAATATCCTATCCACTTAGTCTGTTTGTCCCCCATCAACACTAAAATTGCAAAATGGTTAATCCAAACCTCTAACCCCACCCATTTTTCTCCTTTGATAAAGGTAGTATATAACAAATCAATGTATCTCTATTCTTTAAATAATCCCATTAAATAAAGTCTGAATCTTGCTGCAAAACGATGCACTGCTTGCAAGCTGGCACTGAGCAATGTAGAATTACCAAAAGACGACAGATCCTTCAATACATATTTTCCAAGAGTAAAATTAATATTTAAAGATAATGTAAATTAATATACAATGATGTTGTGACAAGTGAAGCGCCTGCTGCGATTTTGGCGACATTAGCATATGGTTTCTGTACCACAGTACTGTGTACAACAAATTTATACATAATTATGTCTAAACATGTATTTATATATCATTATGCACTATATATGTTTAATATTAAGTGTATATGCATTTTCACAAAGAATTATGTGTAACCATATATACATGTATATATGTAAGTATGTATTAACACACCTTTATAAATAATTATGTGTCAATGAAGGCTTATATATAGTTATGTGTAAATTATTTTTACATATAATTATGTGATAGATAATAACGTGTAAACACATCTTTATAGAGAACTTTGTGCAAACACATATTTATAAATAATTATGTGTAAACTTTATAATTTTAATGCAAAAAAAAAATTGTAGTTTAGGAACTTTAATATATTTAACTTTATCAATTACCTCAATTGCAATTGTGGTTTTGATGAGCAAATTGTTTAACTCTAAGGACCAGAATTCAGCAAATGTTACCTTCAATACACCAATAAGAAAATGTTATATTAAAGTCATTTTACTGAATATTTCTTTTAATAAGATTATTTAAAAATGCCCCAGTTATTGATTAGTACAGATGTATCATAATGACAGTAATAAATTATATACAATTGGAATTAATCAATTAGGCGATTTCCTATCCGCCAGGTTACTGGTCCTCTGCCACTAACTGTGCCCAATATGAAATCACTAATTACAAATATCCTATAACCGAGTATGAACCATGACAGGTATTACTGTTATTCAAAATAATTCAACAATTAGTTTGTTATACACGGAGAGTATAAAACACAAGGATGTGAACAATATCAAAATACACAAGCTGTCGCAGCCTATTATTTAATTCCTAGATGCTGATTTTTTTATCCAAACCTGTTATACTGAAATTATCTTGCAAACTTGTTGCTCATATTTTACCAATTGAATGCATACAAAAACTATAATGTTAACTTTTACGCTTTTCAAATAATTGAAATAATTTTTTGAATGAGGTTCACTACCATTTTCAACATTTCAAGTTATATTTAGCATATCCAGTTTAACTGGTGGAGGAAGACATCAGAATGAATCTAAGTAGAGCTACTGTCCTTCAGCAAATAATTGGCAAACTTTCTCACATAAAGTTTTTGGAGGAAGCAAGACTTGAACCTATGACCTTAGAGGTAAAGGTAAGTGATCTCGAGATGGCACCTTACACCACTCGGCCACGGAGGATCTTCTTAAAATAACATATAAATTTTCATTAAGAATTGTTTAAACTAAGAAGTCTGTTAAACAGAGTTTATTAATATTCATTAAGTCGACACTACCAACGCACCTGTTCTTGCCTCACCAGCATCACTTCTTGTGTTCTATTTCAATCAGCACTAAACCTAAAACACCTGGTACCCCTTTTACAAAATGCTTATATTAAACAAGCCAACCAAGAACTTATTTGCAATAACAATAAATTAATAAGGATACTCTAACAGAAAATATCTGAAAACCATTTTCTTCATATAAATTTGAAAATTACCAACTTTCAATTAGAATCTGAGAATCAGTCTTAAAACTCTTAATTAAGCCCTTGGGCCTGAAAAATGCAGATTCTGTGTCAAAATGGGACTCAAAATTTGTATTTCGAAAAAAAAATTATTGTACAAAATTACATTTTCATGCAAAAACAATAATGTCCAAGGATACTTCACACCGAAAATATCTGAAAATCACTTTTTAAAAAACAAAAAACATTTCCTATGACACTAAATTATTCATTAAAAATTTAATTAATTTGTGTATTGCATTAAAATTTTAGACTCTGGTCGCAGAGTAAACATGTAAAATATCAAAGATTTAAGCATTGATGCGCATTGTTCAAAGTATTATTTTAAAACCAAATATGGCCTTGTGTTATTAGACAACAGTTCTGAATAACTACATCATTGTTTGCATTGAAGCAACAAGCAACAGCATTTAGTAACCATTTTTCTAACACTGCTGCAATATCATTTTGAAAATTTAATGAAATCAATATTGTAGTTTCAGGTTTACTTTGAACGGATTTAACAACTATCATTTGATAGGCGAAAGCATTTTTTCATTAAGATTAATTTTTTACTTACAAAACCCCACCAACCCCTTCACTTGTACCAAAAAACAAGTAATATTGTTTTTATCATTAACTGTGTAATAGTGAAATGACACAGAACAAATAAATGAATAAAACAATGAAAAGCAAATGAGTTGAGATTATATGAATATACTGTTAACAATTTAATTTTTTGGAATGGGGTTTAACACCAGTTTCAACACATTGCAAGTTATATATTGCTTATCCAGTTTTATAAGCTTAGTGGAGGAAGACCTCAGACTGAATCAGACTGAGTAGAACCACTGTCCTTCGCAAATTATCGACTAACTTTTAAGCAACAGACATGTTACAGCAGCGGCCCTTTTCACTAACTTTTATAAGTCTTTAAGATTTTCATACAAACAATTTTTGACACCTAGGAACGTTTCATTTGCATGGTATTTTTCGCAAATTTCAAAAAGAATACTATTTATAAGCTTATGAAGGTGCGTAAAAATGATGTAAGCGAAAAATAAAAATGAATTTCCAAATTTTTTTCCGCATATTTACTAACGTTAGTGAAAAGGGCCTCAGGTATTGGTACAAACTAAAGGTAATATTTAGCATTTTGTTTGAACTAATCTTTCAGTTATAACAGCTTCTCAATCCAGAATGTCTTGTATGCAAAAATATATGGAGAGAAAATAAACATATGGTAGCATATTTTACCACATCAATATGCCCTGACATTAATGTGTTTTTCTCCCTAATATACAATTATTTCTATCTTGAATGGAATCTTAATTTCAGACTAGAAGTATAAATATCAGTCCTGAATTGAAAATTAAAACTACAAACTTATGATCCAAAAGTACACTTGAACATTATTAACTACACTTGAACTTTATTAATTACACACAAATTTAATTGATTACACACAAGTTAAATTTAATACCTTTGACATAGCAGTTTCAGCTGGGTTGTCATTTGATATAAGCTACTTTAATATTAGTTAAACTGCTATACTTGATCAATGAAGATGATAGACACCACTGCAAAATTTATTTTGTCCATTTTGAACAATTATCAAAATTCAATGTTCATAAGGATTTATACTAACATTTTTTGCTTTTATAAACCTTTGCTAAATATCAGGAGTTAACTTCATTCCTGTTGTTGCATCAAAGAAAATGATTTATAGATTGGTGAAAATAAAGATTAATTAACGGAAAAGGAAATTTCAGTGTTGTTCTTTTCCGTCTGCTTTCAAGTTTGGAAAATCCTGTTGCACTGAAGTAATTTTGCTGTAAGAAATCCATCTCTGAACAACAAAATATGAAACTACCGATAACTGACAATATACCACAAAGCCTAACCAAGCATATAGGTTGAAAGCCTTCCAGTTTTTCTAAAAATGGGATGAAAGCCCGACTAAATTTTTTTTCAAAATGTAAGCATACAGTCTATGTAATTCTAAGATCATCTGGGAGCTTTGGCTAAACTTTTGTCAGATAATCTCGTAGCTTGACAACGGTTTTCTCATAAAATCTTAGGGCCTGTGTAAGCTTTTTCTCAGACAGGTTTGCAGCTTATGTTTTGTTTTTCTTGGAGAATCTGGGAACCTGTCTAAGTTTTTCAAGGTAGACTTACAGCATATGCTTTGTAGGTAGGATAAAAGCCTATTAAACATTAGTTTCTCTCAGACTAATAGAAAGCCTACAATAACTAAACAGTGCTCAGATAGACTAAAAGCCTATTTAAGCTTTTTCAGATGAATAGGTGACCTTTTTTTCAGATGAATATGTGATCTAACTTAGCTTTTCTCATAATTTCTCAGATAGTCTGAAAACATTAGAGCAGGAATGAACAATCTAATATTTCCGTCAACTTTAACCACTATTAATTCTGTAACTTGACTAATCAAGGAATGCTGTTTCCACATGTTGGAATAAATCTCGTAGCTGAATACATGTATATATCCGCATATTGACACAGTTGAACAATATAGCTTTATCAACAACGAGGCTGGCTTGTACGAGTCGCAACAACGTGATCACCTTAAGCAGGACAGTGTGAGATAATTAATTAAAGATTGTTTTATAATTAACACTAATTAACAGCATTTCTTTGTTCCAGTATCAGGTCTGTTGTGCACGTCAATACCACTTGACTGTTGTGAATCTCGCCCTGGGGTCTGAAAAAAACAGGCAAAATGTTACATTTTTATAATACATACATATTGCTCATACGATTAATATAATACATACAGTTAACTTTGAATGTATTCTTTGAAATAATGTTATAATAAGAAGAGACAAGGAAAGAAAAATGAAAAGGAAAAGTGACATTGATAGATGACGGAAAAGAAACAGGAGTTACATGTTACGTTTAATATTTGTCCTTTTTTCTAAAGGTTTCATTTTTATCCAATTTTTGTTCGCTGTTTCAGTACCCATATTTACAGAAGGTAGTTAAGAAGGAAGGTTAACAGAATTTTATAAAGGATGTGGCATACTTCTGCTGACTTGAATGCCTCAGCTGTTGATCGCGAAACAATTTTGTACAGAAAATTAAGCTGTAAATGGGCATTACTCCTGTAAAATTTGACCCATGCTGACAAATAATGTACTTGACCTGTATATTATAATACAGCTACACACAAAATAGTATTTAAATACACGGACCCCTGCAGAAGTAACTGAATGAAAAACAATTTTTTACTTAAAAGGAGGGTAACAAAGGGAATATATCAGGATTTATCAAAAATTTTAAATTGGATAAATCATTTATTTCCAATATATACTCACTGATCCCACATTGGCAAAACATATTTTGTGACATATTAAATGATTCACGTGATTACACTTTGATTTCAATATGATCCGTTATACAGGATTACACATAATACAATATATTTCATCTTAGAACGTGTCCAAATGACGATATAAGGGTAATTTGCATGGGTGGGTAGAAAAACAGCAAACAATTGTATTCTATTAAAGGCTTCCTCCAATAATGTATCAAATTTTATGATACTAAGGCCATAGTATAAATTAATTGTTAGATTATCATCCCAACCCGCCCCCAAATGTTCATGTCACTCGACCTTTTTAATTTAATAAAAAAAAAAAAAATTAGTAACAAAAAAAGACTGAAATTAATGGTGTTTGTTTTATTTCTTAAACCATGCTTACAAGTCCTTTATTGGCTGCTTTTTACAAGTACAAAATAAAGAACACTTTTAGTGTAATGGCAACAATATGAAACTTGATCAGACTAACAAAATTCACCTCACGTACATCTATATTTGATGTTGATAATGTATGAAAAGTTTCATATTAATCACTTGAAAGCTGTGGGAGAAGTTTGCTCTACAAGATACTGACAGAACGACTGAGTAGCAGACCAACCAACCAACTAACACATTAACCCTTTACTTCATATAGACGCCTTTGGACACCTCTAATATTGAAAGCATTAATTCACCACGTATCAGCAATGGATGAATTATGTTTATATTAACTGACAGAGTGGAAAACAGTGCAGGAATTGTTCAGATTGCTCGTAACGAATAATCTGAACTCTTCCTGCAGTGTTTTCAAAGACCTTCTGTGATTGGTGCGGGAAAACGCGTATATATGAAGTGAAACTCCTATATTTCCACTCTCAAACTTTGTTTTTCAGGGTAAAATAAATTTTTCATTTGATTTCTTATGTTTCATATAAAGAGAAACATTGATATTATAAATGGGAGAAATTTTCTGAAAAAAATACTCCAATTTTATTCTTCAAAATTTTGTCACTTTTTTTAAAATTCCCCTTTACTAAAACCTAGTGCCCAAACCACCCATCCAAATGTAAGCATCCCGGTTCCATTACACTAAAATGGAGAAACAGCCCTTTAAAGTTAAACAATAAACAATACAGTTGCTTTACCACTGTAACTGACAACACATTTTTCAAATAACCCATTGATTTTATAAAGCTGACAAAGACATGAATTCTGCAAGCTGCTACAACTCAATCAATTCTTAGGACATTTTATACGTCACTATTGTTAAATACCTTATTCAATATGGCCTGTGCTAAATCCATGAAAGCCCTTTCTACATTTATATTTGCTTTTGCACTGGTTTCTAAAAATGGAATTCCATGTTCCCGAGCAATCTGAAATATAACAAATTACGTTACTAATGAAATTACATGATACAATGTATTACAGCTCAACCTATACAGTTAAATATCTATGCATGACAGTTATCTTTTCCCGAAATGCTGGCAAAACAATTCAAATTACTTCCCAAATTATTCCATGACAGCCTCTCCAATAGAGAATTATAAATCTATAAATTGTCAAATGTTTATGCTTAATACAGGTGTGGATTTAGATGAGAGGATATTCTTCATACACCCCTTCCCCCTGAACCTGTCAAATATGTAGCGTGACCTCAAAAATTGTCATTCAATTTAATGGCATAATTTGCCCCTTCCATATTAAAGGACTTTAGGCGCTGAGAATTTGGCTTACATTTCCCCTACACCCACACCCAAGTATTGATTAAGTTACGCCCCCAGTTTATAATATCCTAAATCCGACCATGAAATTATAAATACAATACACTGGCCAATAAATGTCTAAGCATACTTAATAACAAATAGAATATTTTATGTCAATATTTGTTGTACAATTGCTGGTGCGAGTAATTGCGATGACACTCAGTGAATAATATCATCTCTTTCTTTAAATATTACCATATTGTTTTCATTTAAGAAACAAAATTGGCCTCCAAATGTTTATCAATGAGAAGAAGATCAGAAGGTCAACAGCTTACCCCATCTCCCCTGTCCTTGGACACCTGTCGTTTGTCTTCCATATCACATTTGTTCCCTAGTATCATCTTCTCTACATCTTCATTTGCATGCTGAATATAATTAACATACATTTTACCTTTACATACATGTACTACCATCAGGAGCAGTCATAGCAATTCATTTATAAATACTTATTTATTTGAACTCCGCCGGGCCTAGTTAGCTCAGTCCTTAATGCATCTATCAATCGAGAGGTCGCGAGTTTGAATTCTCACCCAGTTACAGTCTCCATGAAGATTTACATACAACATTGTGTTTCATTGTCTTTCACAACTGATCCCTTGCATGGCCGGCGATCACTGCTTCACAATTAAAGTTTGATCATTATTACATCATGCGTACTGCGTTATATTATAAATTATGTTTCAAAGCCTTACTTGAATTTTTAAGAACCTTTATAGAAATTGCTTTTGGTTCAAATTTCCATTACCATCAGATAAGATTCAGATTAATGTATCCTGTGATTCAGTAGAATTTTCTTTATAGCCAGCTTGCCATTATTCTATCTAATCTGAAATCAATGACCTACCTACCAAGAAAATAGCAAGAAATCATTCACCCGCGAGACTTTTCATTATGACAAGTTTCATGATGAAAGGTGCAACACAGTAGTTCATTTATATTGCCTTTCTTGCCCATGAACTAGTCAGCTTAACAACATAAATGACATAATTATATTTTAAAATGGTAAAATGACCGACCATGCTATTCTGCTGCGTCTGCAGTTTGTGAACATTCATTATTATATTATTATGTAAATGAGCTGGTTCAACACAAATGTGTCAGTTTTTTCACACTATTGTACTTTTTTTTAATGAAAATTACCATAGATATGTAATGTGGTCCCTGAAATAACCTTTTGTAAATACTATTCAGACAGCATACTTTTATTTATAAAGTCGGACCAGTTTCGACTCGGTTACACGTCTGACCATCAATCCAGGGGTCGTGAGTTTGAATCCCCTGCCCAGCAACAATCTCAGTGATTATTGATATACGACATTGCGTCTCATTATTATTCGTCTCTCACCACTGATTCAAGTGGGAAAGTTATCAGTTACTTGCAGAAACAGGGTGTGCTCGAGTACTGGTTAATCCCAGGAAACAGTGGTTAGGTGAACTGTGTGTTAGCCCTCGATGGCATAAATATGACGCTAAATATTCAATCAATCAATCAATCAATCTGATATGCAGACAAAGAGACACTATCCTCTGATAGTATTTCAAAATCCTGACTCCTGCCCATGCACACCGTCACATTATCATGCACACGTAAATACACACACACACGCATTTAGCTTACCTCATCTATATTACGCAACCATTTTGAAATGTTTTCAAAGGTTTTGGCATTTGTAATATCATACACCAACATAATTCCCATGGCACCTCTGTAGTAGGACGTGGTGATTGTGTGAAATCTCTCCTGGCCTGCTGTGTCCCTGCACAATAAAATATGGACGATAAAATTGGGTTCCCATCATTTCAATTAAATGATCATGACCATATTGCTAGAAAAACTCATTGAACATTAATTTTCAACAACAACAAAATATATATAAAAATTTTGCAAAAAAATAATACAATAAATTAATAAAACTTCATTTTATTATTTTAATTAGGTTTATGTCATATTCAACATATTACAAGTTATACTTATAAATGGCAACCAGGTTTGTTTGTTTTTGGTAAAGAAGGACCCCGAATATATATCCACAATTAACTGGTAACTTTCTCAAAGTCTTTACACCTACAAGCTGGGCTTGAACCCAAGATCTTAGCCTTCATTTAACCCCAACTTGTAAGGCCATTATAAATTAATTGCAAGATTATCATCCAAATTTTTCTTAAAAAAAGGGAGGGCGGAAGTATTTTATTTTTTATTTTCATTTTAAAATTTGTGATGTTTTTTTAGTTTTTTTGTTTTTTGTGGGTTTTTTTTTTTAATGAAAATAAAAAGGGTAGGGGCGGCGTGAAAATTAGGGGGCGGGCGGGGATGATAATCTAGCAATTAATTTATTATGGCCTAATGGTAATGCCATTTTCAACACACTTCAGGTTATAATTATATGGCACATCCAGTTGTTTTGGTGGAAAAAGACCTCAGACTAAATCTGGGTAGAACCATTATCCTTCAGCAAGTCACTGTATTTATCTCATTTCCATCGATATTTCTGAAGAGAGATCTCAAATGGTCATTAACCAAATTCCTGACATTTTATACAACTGTAAAATTTCAAAGTAGTTTCCTTGCATGCTGTTCGCTCAGCCTAAAAGAGACAAGTTTTGCATCTGGTCAACTCGTCAGAATTGAAATAGTCACACGGAAGGGCTTCTTGTCATGAGAAATACTTATCTGAAGTTTCACCATGACAACACTCATTCAGAAGTCACGAGCCCAGATCAAAAAAATGAATATAACTTGTTAACACAAGTATTAAACAGATCAGATGCTATAAAAAAAAATTCTACCCAATCTCACAAACAGGACATAAAAGGTTATATCAATTCAATATTACAAGCATTAGACCATAATAAATTAATTGCTAGATTATCATCCCCGCTCACTCCTTAATATTATGCCGCCTTGATTCTTTTTTATTTTCATAGAAAAAAAAACAATTATTTTTTTATATATATAAAAACGTTAATAAATTTAAACTAAAAAATACCCCCCCCCACCCCCCCCCACCCCTCTTTTTAAGAAAAATCTGGAATTTAGTTTATCCATGTTGGTGGAGATTTGGTAAAATCCTTGAAGAAAAACATCTTGTGCATTTAGAAAGTTATGTATGGTATAGTATTATAATACATGTATGTAGATTTATAATATGTTCACTCCCTAGTCAATGTGATTGTGTTTAAATGCCCAACGAT